>JAKCPI010015538.1:0-17323 GCA_023213315.1 Euborellia annulipes
AAAAAAACCATCATGTTTTTGAAATTAGTTTACAAAAAAATACATAAGAATCAGTTGACAAATTTAGAAAAAAAAAATCAACGCAGGCAATATATATTCAAAGAATAAAAAAAAAAGAATAATTAATATGCAATAGGTAGAACTAATTAAAACAGAATACACAAGGGAAATAATAAAAAAAAAAATTCAAATTTAACGTAATATACGGAGAGAGAGCTTTATTAGTAATACCAAATGTGCTCTCTCTTTGAAGGGGGGATGATAAATAATTAAAAGGGAAAAGAAAGGTAGAAGACTTAACCTTTCAAGGAGTGCAAATCCTATTTATTTCTTTTTCAAAAGGCTCTTTGAATCGACAAATGAGAGGAATTGTTTATTTTTATTCTTTGTACGATTTATCAATTATTGTATTATGAAAATAACCCTTGAATCGCATATAATGAATTTTTACTTTCTTTTACCTCTATATATGTTTGTTTTTTTTTTTTTTTAATAAAAAACACTCATACTTTTTTTTCTCATTCACACTCACATTCACACCGTCCTTTCGGCAACTTAGGCCATTTAAGATTTTAAACGAAAACCGTTATTAAGAATAATATATAAATTGGGGTCCAGGTAGGGATGAAACGATACCACTGAGGTATCGATACTTTTACTCGATACAGGTATCGGTCGCAAAGTATCGAGTACCTACTCGGTATCGATTGAAAAGTATCGATACTTACTCGTATCGGTCAATTTTTTCGTACAATTAAAGATAAGCAAAAACAGCAGTAATATTATATTTATGATGATATTATATTTATCGATAAAAAACAATTAGTATATAGTAGTATATCGAATAGAACAAAAAAACAAAAAAAACAATCAAGAATCGCAGAAATGTTGCAACCAGGAGATTAAATAAAAAAAATATTTTATTTAATTTCTATTTGCCGACGTTTTGGTCGCCAATCACGACCTTCATCATCGGATACCTCCAAGTAGTATATGATAATATTTTTGTATATATCAAAGTAAAAAGAAATTGTATATTTAATTTTGAGGTCCCCTGAATCCAAAAAAGTGGTTTTCGCGACATGGTCTGTTGTGTGTCCGCTGTGTGTCTGTGAACAAGATATCTCAAGAACGGAAAGAGCTAGGAGGTTGAAATTTTATATTTAAGTTAGGCACCCCCATGGGACGTGACACGAAGCTTTTGAACAAAATCGACCAAAGAGTACTAGTACTTTACTAATGCACTTTTTCAGTTTTTTTCGATTTTCTCAAAATTCGCTCCAACGATTTTTTTTTTAAATTCAAAAATCAATTATTTTTTAGATGCTCTTTAAAATGTATATTCTCATTTTGCCATTGAAATATTCTGAAGACCACTTTACTCTTGTTCTTCATAGGAAAGATATGAATTTCTCCTATGGTTGCCATGGTAACAAAATATAAATATTTTCCCAAACTTATAAATTTTACATCTTGAATTCAAATGTACCCTACTGTCGGTGACTAAATATATCTCAACACAAAAAATCTGGTGCGACCAGTCACACCAGATTTTTACAATTACATTCGTTATAAAAAGCAAGCCTTTTATATTGTGTTACCAGATTTCTTACTAATGTCAATATCACCTGACTTCCGAAAGTAACTTCCTGTTTATCCTGTGTGAACTTTTCCTCCGGCCGTTTCTACTCATTCTTATTTAAGCCATTTGGTATCCAAATGCCTTAAATAAAATCATCGGATTGCCTGGGATCCGAACCCCCGACTCTTGGTATACAAGGCAGGCGCGCTACCAACTAAGCTAAGCCCGGGGGCTATATGCATTTTTTCTACGATTTTAAATTTTACATCTTGAATACTAATATATCAGCGGAAACTAAATATATGTCGACACAAAAAATCTGGTGTCACAAGCACAGAACTCACAATTATCAAAAGTAAGAGAAAGTTGTGTGCTCTGCGATCAGTCACACCAGATTTTTCTGTTGTTTTTTTTATGAAAGAACCTTTTTATCATGTATTAAATTAGAAGTAATTTTTCTCTAACAAAATAAAAAGAAAGGCTGTTAAAATAGAAATAATTTCTATTAAATGATGGAGATTTATTCGTGTTGAATGTTTGATAAAATCAACGTTATTATATTCTTTTTTTTTTGAAAAATGCAAAGAATGAACGCAAGCGAAGAATTCGGGTGAATAAATAAAATTTTCTAACAATATAAAATATATAATAGCGGTATAATTTTTGCTTTATAAAAATACGTAACGTATATCACTCTGCCTCTCTCTCTCTCGCTCTTCTATTTCACGCCTCCTATACAATTCTCTAGTATAGAGAGAGAGAGAGAGAGAGAGAGGACATTGAAATAAAACCGCAGAAAGCGAGCTAGTATATTATTATTGTTGCTCGATTAAATTCCCCCCCCCACTCCTAGCACCAGCATATGTGCTCTCTGGATACGTATGCTATGCCCACATATATATATACAGAGAGACCACAAACTGATAAAGCATTATATTCCCAAACACATTTACATAAAATATATAAAAACAAAAAACACGATCAATAAAACCCCAATTCATATATCAAAGCCTGTTTTTTTTTTTTTATTTGTACACCCCTCACCATTTATATGTTAAAAAAAAGTTCATTTAATATAAAAACCACCGAATGTTATTTATTTGGAAACTAATATTTATTGTTCTTTGATCATTAACACTTTCCTAAACATTTTTATCTAGAACGCCCTTCTAATCTTTTTTTTATTTTTTTTTGTTCATGTTTCATTCAAGGGTGGATACAGGAGGGGGGATAAAGAGGGTAATTACCCCCCTCCAAGATTTGAAAAAAAATACTTTTTTTCGACACAAAATTTATTTTGAATGTAAAATTTTAAAAATTAAACTTGATTTGTATTTATATTCTGACAAACAAGTACAGAATGCGCCTTTACCGAAATTAAGAAAAAATTGTGTGCTGTGCGACCAGTCACACCAGATTACCCCCCCCCCCCCGAGAAACACCTCTGGATCCGCTCTTGGTTTCATTTCAGGAACAAAGTTCTTCTCACTAACATTGATTAATAATTACAATGAAGCCCTCGGGGTTTGGTGTAGAGGTTAGCGTGCTAAACTCGTATACCAAAAGTCGCGGGTTCGGACCCCAGGCAGTCAGATGATTTTACTTAAGTCATTTGGATACCAAATGGCTTAAATAAGAATGCCTGGACTCCTAATATCAGTGGCGTATTCAGGGGGGGGGCCCAGGGGGGCCGGGCCCCCCCCCCCCCCAAAGCCTTCTCCAAAACAAAAAAATACCTAATGTTTTCCCTAATGATTTTTTTTTTTAAATAATAATTTTATTAACTCTCATAAATTCTAAAAACTAACAAAAAAACTTATAAATAATTGAAAAAATCTCTAATATTTACGAATTTTGTATTAAAATTATTTTTTATTTCAAGAAAAAAATTTTTTTTTTTTTTTGTTTTTATTTATAATTATTATATTATCTAAAAAAAATTTCTCCACTTGAAGTTTCTTGGAGAAGGGGGGGGGGGTAATAAAAATTTTGGGCCCCCCCAAGCAGAAATCCTGGCTACGCTACTGCCTAATATGTATATTAATCTCTACAAAGGATATCGTAAAAGTCTTAAATGGCCTAAATTGCCGAAAAGACTGTGTGTATGTGTGTGTGAATGTGAGAGTGAATGAGAAAAAAGTGTGAGTGTTTAAAAAAAAAAAGAAAATTAAAGACCACACATGCGTTTTCTACATGTGAATATTCCATTGATTCTTTTAGTAATAGGAATAAAAAATAACTAGCCTTCCCCTCCCTCCCCAGTCACTGCTGATCATTCTCTCCAACTTGTATTTTAATTTACCATCCATCTCACCTAGCCTAGCCTTATATATATTTTAAATCACTGATTTTTGTTCTAACAAGAAATATATTGAAAAATTTTAGAGAATATTTTTTTTTTTTTTTGTTAAAAAAACATTCACACTTTTTTCTCATTCACACTCACACTCACACACACATTCACACTGTCTTTTCGGCAGCTCAGGCCATATAAGACATTTACGATAACCGTTATTTATGAATTTATATATATTAGGGTCCAGGCATTTTTATTTAAGCCATCTGGTATCCAGATGGCTTAAATAAAATCATCGGACTGCCTGGGGTCCGAACCCGCGACGTTTGGTATATGAGGTTAGCACGCTAACCTCTACACCACGCCCCGTGGGCTTAGAGAATATTAAAGTCAAGAGAGAGCAGTGGCGTAACTTTCACCCATGCAAACCCCGCGGTGCGAACCTTGGCAAAAATTTCGGACAACAATTCGTTTGACGGCAAATATAATTGCAAGGCATTTATTAATAACTTTATTAGGGAACACGGGGTCAAGATTAAGAACCATAATAGTAAGTTCAAATCGCTTTATTAATATTAGAATCAGCCGTTTCAGTAATTCAATCTTATGTGTTTGCAGTTCTTAGAACTTTTTATGCTAAGGAAGTAGTATAAAAATGTTAAAAACAATCTTAACCCCTAAGGCTGGAACAGCTCAAGAATGTAACACATCAGCTGCTGTAACAATAGCACGGATTTGGGTTAATATAGGTAAAACAATATTATTATCTACTTCCAATGACCGAAATCCTCCTATTTCTAAATCATCTACTGGAATTATATGAGTCAAATTATACTTGGTTGAAATCTGCGTGACAAAAATTTCGTTCCCCCCAAAAAAAAGGTAAAATGATATTAATGGGAAGCAAAAAAAAAAAAAAATTCCGTCTCTCCAAAGGGAAAAAAATGTTTTTCACGGGAAGGGAAAAAAAATTTTCGGCAAAAATTCCGTTTCGGCTCTGAAAGGGGCCCGAAAAAAGGTTGCGGCGGGGCCCAGCTAAAATACGTTACGCCACTGAGAGAGAGTAGAGATGTGGAGGGCTGATTAAAAAGATGTATTATCTGAATCTTCTCGGGAATGCTGACTCTCCAAAGTTTTATCATTATACCGTAAATACAAAATGATTGTTAAAAAAAAATCTGGTGTGACTGTCGCACAGCACCTAATGGTACGAGAAAGTTGTGCACCGTGCTAGTCACACCAGATTTTTTGTGTCTAGATATATTTAGTTGCTCTTAGCACTTTAGTTCCAAATTTGACCATACGATGATTCATAGATGGCGCTGAGCTACAAATGCTTCCACATCAGTAAAGTGTACCTCAAACGATTTCCACGAAAAATTTCACTGATATACTTTTTAAAGAGCATCTAAACAATAGTTTATTTATGAATTTTAAACAAAATCTTTGCAGCGAATTTTGAGAAAAAGAAAAAAAACTGAAAAAGTACATTAGTAAAGTACTAGTACTCTTTGGTCGATTTTGTTCAAAAGCTTCGTGTCACGTCCCATGGGGGTGCCTAATTTAAATATAAAATTTTAACCTCCTAGCCCTTTTCGTTCTTGAGATATTTTGTTCACAGACACACAGACAGACAGACCATGTCACGAAAACCACTTTTTTGGATTCAGGGGACCTCAAAACGTGTATATCCATCAAAATCTCGACATCGAATTTTTGACATGAATCTAATACTTTCTCTTTATATTAACATATATATAGAGGTAAGAGAAAGTAAAAAGTTATCTAAAGAAAAATATAAAAAAGTTGAAAATTAAAGAAAAGGGGAGTTGGTTTTTTTAACATTAAAGATAAAATAAAAAAAGAAAGTATGTCCCCTCTCTTTCATTCTTTTGCGGTAGAAAGAGAGAGAGAGCTTCTGGTCATTTGCTCAAAAAAAAAAAAAAAGTTCTCTTCTTCTACCTTACAGATAACGCTTCTTTTATTTCCCTTCTTCGTCTTCTTCCATTCATGGTGGAAGGCAAGAGGCAATATAAAAGAGGGAGAGGGGGAAGGTGGGGGGGGGACTAATCCTATTAAAATAAAACTTTAATTAAATGAAAAAAAAAAGAAAATGAAATTAAAATTAAGAAAGTTAAGAAAACTTTCACTTTCTTTTTTTTTCTGTTTGTTTTTGTTAATGGATTAAAAAAATGCACTAAATAGTTTTTTTATTAACTAGAAAAAGGGAAGAAAAAGTATTGCGATTATATCAAAAATTCGAAATTTTGATGGAAATACACGTTTTGGGATGCAAACAATGGTGTGTCAGTGTGTTTGTGTGTTTAAAATAGGGTCCGACCGAAACAAAATTTTTAACCGAAACTTGTATTTCATAAATTCATAGCATTTAACTTTAACTTTTCATTTTCCCTAGCCAAACCAAATTTTTTCCGAATAGCGGAAAATTGTTTTACCTCTCGTGGAAATCGTGGAAATCATTTGACCTATTTTTTTTTTATGTGCGAGTCTCATCCCATCTTTTCCCATCTCAGGTTTTGGCTAGTTTTTGGCCGAAACCGAAACCACGACCGAAACTAGGATTTTTGGTCGAAACTGGCCGAAACCGAATATTCGGTCGGTTTTTAAATTAAAATAAAGGAAAAAAGAAATGAGTTACGAGCAGAGTTGGATTTTATACATGATTTTGTAGTTTTATACAAAAATCGCGAATAAAACTGTAAAAAACTATGACAGATGTATAAAATTCAGATGCGCATGGGTCAACCCAACGAGAAAAGAAATTCAAAAAAAAATTCATTTATTTTTAAACCTCTTTTTTGAGCGAGTTGCTTTTTTACAATTTTTTACATCGGCCTAGTATTATTCGTGGAGTTTTATCCATATATAAAACCGTGTATTATACTCGGCGGGATAAAACATGCCAACTCTGGTTACGAGGTTGAACATACTCGTATTTAAGTTAGGCACCCCCCTGGTAAGTTTTTGAACAAAATCGGTCAAAGAGTACTAGTACTTTTTCAGTTTTTTCTCGATTTTCCCATAATTCTCTTTGAACTTGATAGGAATGTCGTGCCCAAAAGGGTTGTTTAGGACACATTGTTTTGAGGAGAGACAGGACACTTGCCAGTCCCAGTTTGGAGATGGCATTTGAGTAGGAATTTAATAGGTTGTTTGCAATTGAAAGCTTTGAAGTGTTTTTTATAAACAAATAGTAATATAACAGGGTGATATTTTGTAGAGAGATGACAAAAAGCCAAGACTGAATAGTGTGGGTAAAAGTATAAACTTTAACACCCCGGACTCCGAGCGAAGAGGATTTCGTCTAGCAGAGATTTTCCGGGTACTAAAGAACATGGGCGTAACTAGAGAATTTAGCTAGAGGGGCCATGGGACCATCTATCCTCCGGAGGGCCTGGAAAGTCCCATATTTTATCAATTTTTCTTGGGGCAGGAAGCTTTCTGGGGGGGGAGGGGCACGAGCCTTTTGGGGGTGGCCTTCGGCACCCCCCAGTTAAGCTCATGCTGAAGAGGTCGTCGCCGCACCCTAAGGTGCTTATCCAATACGATGATAATTTTTTTTTGTTTTCACCTGAGTAATTAAGTTTTTCACTTGCCTTCGGGCTTGGCGTAGTTGGCAGCGCGCCTGCCTTGTACACCAAGGGTCGAGAGTTCGGGTTCCAGACAGTCCGATGATTTTATTTAAGCCATTTGGATACCAAATGGCTTAAATAAGAATGCCTGGACCCCCAATAGATATATCTTCAAATAACGAGTATCGTTTAAAGTCTTAAATGGCCAAGTTGCCAAAAAGACTGTGTATATGTGAGGGTGAATGGGCAAAAAGTGTGAGTGTTTAAAAAAAAAAAAAGTTTTTCACTTGCTTGAAGATAGGATGTTTTGGGGAATTAATTATAATCAAATTTCTTCACAAAATGTTAAAATACTTCAACAAATGTCACCTAATTGTTATAATTGAGACCTGCTCAGTCTTGAGGAAGGAGAGATTAGCACCGGAAATGTCAACGAGCACATTGAAATAAAATAGCGGCCGGGCTTTAATAATAAAGACAATCTACAACCAAAGTAGATACATCTTCAATCTGAATACAAATCATTTTTACTTTCTTTTACCTATATCATCCCTTTTTGAGCCGAAGGCTAGTGGTTAATAAAAAAAGAAACACTTCTTTCAGTTATTGTCAAAGTGAATACGTGAGAGAAACCGAAACGTTGTCGTTAATTTGAATTAATTATCATTTATTTCTAAACATTCCATAATAAAAATATCTCAGCCAAAAACATCGGAGATGCAAAAAGGGGCGCCTCGCATTATTTTTGCCTAGCGTCGAGGTGAAATCAAAAAAATGCGCCTCGCTTTTCTGATTTATATAAAAGCGAGGAAATATTTTCACTTAAATAAAACCCCTACAGAATTTTATTTGTTTCATATATCCTCGCTTTTATATAAATCAGAAAAGCGAGGCGCATTTTTTTGATTTCACCTCGACGCTAGGCAAAAATAATGCGAGGCGCCCCTTTTTGCATCTCCGATGTTTTTGGCTGAGATTTCACTTCTTTTTGTGAAATATTACATGAAAATATTATTTATTAATTTTTGTTTATTAAATATTAAGTTATCCCAGGAATAGATCTTTTAATTTGCATTCCAAACAGTAAAAATTAAATACATCGTGTGGTATCTATTCGAAACGATAAACATAGGATTTCACCAAATTTTATAAAATTTTAGGATTTTTATTTTTGTTATGTTGGTAGAATGTAAATACATCGTTTGGTATCCATTCAAAACGATAAACATAGGATTTCCCTAAATTTTATAAAATTTTAGGTTTTTTATTTTTGTTATGTTGGTAGAATGTAAATACATCGTTTGGTATCCATTCGAAACGATAAACATAGGATTTCACCAAATTTTATAAAATTTTACGTTTTTTATTTTTGTTATGTTGGTAGAATGTAAATACATCGTTTGGTATCCATTCGAAACGATAAACATAGGATTTCACCAAATTTTATAAAATTTTAGGTTTTTTATTTTTGTTATGTTGGTAGAATGTAAATACATCTTTTGGTATCCATTCGAAACGATAAACATAGGATTTCACCAAATTTTATAAAATTTTAGGTTTTTTATTTTTGTTATGTTGGTAGATTGTAAATACTTCGTTTGGTATTCATTCGAAACGATAAACATAGGATTTCACCAAATTTTATAAAATTTTAGGTTTTTTATTTTTGTTATGTTGGTAGAATGTAAATATATCGTTTGGTATTCATTCGAAACGATAAACATAGGATTTCACCAAATTTTATAAAATTTTAGGTTTTTTTATTTTTGTTATGTTGGTAGAATGTAAATACATCGTTTGGTATCCATTCGAAACGATAAACATAGGATTTCCCTAAATTTTATAAAATTTTAGGTTTTTTATTTATTTTATGTTGGTAGCACTCCTTATCACGTTAATCTATTTCTATCTGAATGGATCTATCTAAAAAATTTTTGTTCCATTAGGGATGAAAATTACTAATATCAATAGATATGTTTCTAAATGACGTCATCAGGGAGCAAAATAGTTAGAATTGTCTTTTCGCCATGTTAAAGATAGGACAAATTTGAAATTTTGAATACCTCTCAAAAAGTCACTTTTGATCCAAAATGAAATTTTATATCAAAGGTATCGGGTTTTTGATAGTATCTATTTGTATTTTAAATTTCATCCTAATCGGTCCAGCAGGGAAACCTGTAGCTTTGTCTAAAAATTTGAAAATTGAAGAAAAGAATGAAAAAAAAAAGAAAAAAAAGAAAAAAAAAAAAAAAAAAAGAAAAAATAAGAGACTAACTTTTGACCTTCCGAAATCGGCAAAATCTCAACTTTGAGCCTCTGCCATTCTGTTTGGCACTGGAATTTTTTTTTGAATTCGTGCTCAAAATAATCCTTATTTATTCTAGTTTAATATAAAAAAAATTTGGCTCCGATATCTTAAAAACTTTTTGAGATATTCGCCCAGAAAGAGAAAAGTTTCTCAAAAAAATTTTTTCACGTCCCTATCTTTTATTAAGGATTTAAAATCATTCTTGATAATATAGTCTAGGGACGACTCGTCCATCTAAATGCAATGGGCCATTGGCATCTATTGGAATATCAACTAAATGGTAGTATTAAGAGTTTCTTTGCTTTCTTTTGCTTTTCACATGCTCGGCGACGAGTCGCTCCCGCGACTCTTGATTAACAGGGGAGGTTGGCAACGGAGAAGAGCAACAGTCACCACAATCGTTGCGGTTAAGTGAGGCCAGGCGCCTCGAAAGCTCGGGATTGGTGACTCCGAGTAATCAGCGTGTGGAACGTCCCCCGGTAGCAATCATTAATATGTAATTTAACTATATATATAATAAAATTATACCCCTAAATGACCTCACTAGCCGAAAAGGATTAAAAAAAAGGAATATTAACAAATCAAGGTTGCCAACCCTTAAAAATAAATTTAATGATAAAATCTTTATTTCTTTGATATTTAAAATTCATTTCCTCAATAAGCATAAAATTTCCTTTACTTCTTTCTTTTTTTTTATCATATAGTATAGATAGCTACAAAATGTATATCCATTTGAGCTATTTATTTAATGTTCCGAATCTTGAATAAAATCATTTTCTCGTTCGCTATTTGAAATCAAATCACCCCATAAGTAAAAATCCTTTTTTTTTTTCTTGCTTTCTCCTGTTAAAATTCAATTGGAAAACCATAAAATTCTCATTCTATGGCTCCTTGAGAGAAAATTTCATGTCGCCTTTTGTAATATAATTATGCTTTTGTTTTTTTATTATTTCTACTTTTCTTTCCTTAAAAGAAAAGAATTGACAATAAATGTTACAATCAAACAATTTTGAGGGCAAAATGAGAATATACGTTTTGAAGAGCATCTAAAAAATAATTGATTTTTGAATTTTAATCAAAATCGTTGGAGCGAATTTTGAGAAAAATCGAAAAAAAACTAAAAAAGTACATCAGTAAAGTACTAGTACTTTTTGGCCGATTTTGTTTAAAAGCTTATTTTCACACTGCCGGGGGGTGTTTAACTTATATATAAAATTTCAGCCTCATAGCTCATTTCCTTCATGGTTAAAAAATGTCCACACACACACAGACAGACCATGTCGCGAAAACTACTTTTTTGTATTCAGGGGACCTAAAAACGTGTATATCCATCAAAATCTCAACATCGAATTTTTTTGACATGATCGCAAATCTTACTCTCTCGATATATTTCATATATAGGGTAAAAGAAAGTAAAAAAATCTGGTGTGACTGGTCGCACATCACACAACTTTCTCTTGCCCTTTGACAACAGAAAGTTGTGTACTGTGCTTGCAACACCAGATTGTTTTTGTCGAGATATATTTATTCAACAAGACTGTGAGTGTTTTTTATTAGTGAGGCCAATCATCCCATAGCCCCCGGGAATCCAGGAGAACCCAGGATCTCTGCCTTTCCAGGGCATAGGCGTGCTATCCATTGCATCCTATGCCCCGGAAAGGCGGAGTCGAGTTCGATTCTCGGGGGGATGTTTGGCCTCACCAATAAAAAAACACTCACAGTCTTGTTGAATATATCTATGACTTATCTAGCCCGAATCGAGGTATTTTGAATACTATTATCTTATTCAAATATATAAATATAGATCTCGAAAAATATTTGAGATATATTTAGTTGCTCTTAGCACTTTAGTTCCAAACTTGACCACGCGATGATTCATAGATGGCGCTGAGCGTCAGTAAAGTGTACTTCAAACGATTTCAACGAAAAATTTCACTAATATACTTTTGTGGGTGTCTGACTTAAAAATAAAATTTCAACTTCCTAGCTCTTTTCGTTCTAGAAATATTTTGTTCACAGACAGACACCCACCACACAGACACACCCACCCACACACAGACAGACCATGCCGCGAAATCCACATTTTTAGATTCAGGGGACCTCAAAACGTGAAGATCCTAAATCTCGACATCGAATTTTTGACATGAAACCAATACTTTCTCTCTCTATACCGGTATAGTGTAAGAGAAAATAAAAAACGGTATGTGATAGTCAAAATAGAATACCAGATTACTATTACACATATTTTCACAAAAACCGATTTAGTATTGCACAGTGAAATTGTCATTCAACTGAAAAGTCTTGCACCTTTGTTGCCTCCTTTAAAAGTGAATTATTAGATAAAATTTGATTATCCTCTCGTTGAGTCAATCAAAATTGAATCATATTCCGGAAAAGCTCGTTCGAAGCATATGAAGAGGGTAGAGGGGGGGGGAGGAAAGTAAGACATTGGTCGACTGTTTCAAGTACACTTTGTACAAATGAAGGAAGGAGAGAGGATGGACGACGGTCCAGGAGTCAGTCTTTATGACCCTTTCTCTGTAGAAAGAACAATAAAAAGAAAGGCCGATAGTGTTTTTAACTTTTTACGGCCCGGACACTCTTCTCTCTCTCTCTCCTCTCCAAGTCCCTTAACTCAATATGTTCTCTCGAAGGCGATTCTTTTTTTTTTTTTATTATTATAGATTTCAGGACCTCAGCGGGCGGATAATAAACCAAATCCTGTCTGACCTCTAATAAAAATATTATCTCCCTCTTAATGAAATTTAACTCTTTTTGGATGTTCTATTGATCTCAATCAATCATTCATCTTACTTAAGGAGCAGTTGCTTCATTTCTAGTCAATTAGCAAACCTCTCCGATTGATAACAAATCATCGATATATAGTAAATAAGAACAGTCTTAACCTTCGAGTTACAAAAAATGAGTTTTTTCACATGTAATTAGTTATCTGAAGTATAAGAAATGTTTTGTGACGTTAGCAACTTAATAAAGGCATCATTTATAAAAATTATTAAAGTTAATTAATTTTTACTTTCCCTTACCTCTATATATGTTGATATATATATAGAGAGAGTATTGGATGCATGTCAAAAATTCGATGTCGAGATTTTGATGGATATACACGTTTTGAGGTCCCCTGAATCCAAAAAAGTGGTTTTCGCGATATTGTCTGTCTGTGTGTCTGTGAACAAAATATCTCAAGAAGGAAAAGAGCTAGGAGGTTGAAATTTTATATTTAAGTTAGACACCCCAATGGGACGTGTCACGAAGCTTTTGAACAAAATCGACCAAAGAGTACTAGTACTTTAATGATGTACTTTTTCGGTTTTTTTCGATTTTCTCAAAATTCGCTCCAACAATCTTGATTCAAACTCAAAAATCAATTATTTTTTAGATTCTCTTTAAAATGTATATTCTCAATTGTGTTCTGTGCTTGTCACACCAGATTTTTTTTATGTCGAGATATATTTAGTTTCTGCCGATATATTAGAATTCAAGATGTGAAATTTAAGTATGGGCATGGCCGCAACCAGGGGGGCTATAGCCCCGGGCCTTTTGCGCTCCAACCTTAAAATTCTAAAAATGAAATGATTCTAATGAAAAATGAAATGAAATAATTTCCATGGTTAAAATTTCAATAAAAAAAAATCATTTTCTTGAAATTTTTTCCCTGAGGGGGCCAGGTTTCTTTAAGCTCAAAGCAAGTTTGGTAATATTTTTCACGTCTCAGGATAGCTAAAAACGCAGATTTCAGTGTCTAATTTTACAAAAAATTTCCCATACCCCCAGACCCCCCGGAAGTCGTCTGTCCGAATCTGGCAATATATGGTAATCCTATGTTTAGGAAATTTTGAAATTTTTTATTTAAATATGTTTAACTGTTTCAAAAATGTTGTCAGAAACTGCAAAAAATTGTTGGCATGAATGCCACAATAGCCTTTCATATACTAAAAAATTTTAAGGGTGGGGGGCCGTACTATTATGTAGCCCCGGGGCCCGTCAAGTCTATCTGCGGCCCTGAGTATGGGAAAATATTTATATTTTGTTAGCATGGCAACCATTTCTCCTAACCTTCCTACAAGAGTACAAGAGTAAAGTGGTCTTCAGGAGATTTCAATGACAAAATGAGAATATACATTTTAAAGACCAATTCTAAAAAATAATTGATTTTTGAATTTTAATCAAAATCATTAGAGCAAATTTTGAGAAAATCGAAAAAAAAAACTGAAAAAGTACATCAGTAAAGTACTAGTACTTTTTGGCCGATTGTGATTAAAAGCTTATTTTCACGCTCTCAGGGGGGTGTTTGACTTAAAAAATATAATTTCAACCTTCTAGTTCAATTCCTTCACGTTTAAAATTGAACACACACAGACAGACCAATTTGCGGGTCCCGCATTTTTTGGTCTCAGGGCACCTAAAAACGTGTATATCCATCAAATTTTTGGCATTAATCCAGCACTTTCTCTCTATATTTTTTAACATATATAGGTAAGAGAAAGAAAAAATTGAGGAGGGGGATAGATTTTTTACTATCATAATAGCTACAGTACTTTTCCCTTACTATTACTGTAATAAAGTCCCCTTTTTACTTCACACTCAGTCCATCAATTATTTCTTTAGTGTAGCCACCCAAATAATATTATAATTTTATTTTTTTAGCGAAAAACTAACTATTCAATGGGTTCTTTTCAAGTAGTAGTAGTAAAAAAGAAATCATTAAGAAGAAAACGCAAGCACCGGGATAGAGGATGTCTTTTCCAGAAAAGGTAAATTTTCTCTTCTCTCATCTAATTATATTTCTCAACTTGACGTGACTTCTTTATGGTGTGTTAAGATTCGAGATAAAAAAAGTAAAAAAAGGTAATTTTAAAAAGTTATATTTTTTTTTTCATCTCAGGAATAGTTAATATATTTTTACAGCTGGAGATAAGATTTATTTTCCAGTTTACTTTACTTTTTTTTTTTTTAAGGGAATTTTTATACAATCAACGAACGCTGTGATAATTTTATTATTGTTATTAAGTAAAATTTAATGAACTTGTCCATTGAATTAATATTCCGTAGCGAAATTTACACGATTTACATTTCATTTAATAATCTAATAGAGATTTGAGAGACTCTAATGCTGAGAAAGAGAAATCAGTTAAATTGATTATTTTTTAATCTTCTTATAATTAGAGGGGAGGGGGAAGGGGAGGAAATGATCTGCCCAAGATATAAGATCATTTATCGACACCTCGACACCTAAAGAGAAAATTATGAATAAATGGGCAAAAGTCCAGGATCCCGGGCCCATTTTTACTTTCTCTTACCTCTATATATATGTTAATACATATAGAGAAAATGTATTGGATTAATGTCAAAAATCGATCCCGAGATTTTGATGGATATACACGTTTTGAGGTCCCCTGAATCCAAAAAGTGGTTTTCGCGACATGGTCTGTCTGTGGGTGTGTGGGTGTGTATATTTTAAGGATGAAGGAATTGAGCTACGAGGTTGATATTTTATATTTAAGTTTTGTACCCTCCTTAACCGTGAAAATAAGCTTTTAAACAAAATCGGCCAAAGAGTACTAGTAATTTACTGAAAGTACTTTTGCTGTTTTTTTTTCGAGTTTTTCCAAATTAACTCTAACGATTTTGATTAAAAATCAAAAATCAATTATTTTTTAGATGCTCTTTAAAATGTATATTCTCATTGTTCTCTCAAAATTGTTTGAAGAGTAAAGTTACTCATGTACTTCAGTTTGAAAAACTCGTGCCACATTCGTTAACAATTCAAGAAAAACTCAACCGAAAACAAATTTCTCAACTAAATTTAGATCGTTTTAAGCAGAATAAAACCGATTTGTCTACGGTCTTGGTCTAGTTGGCCATTTGGATACCAAATGGCTTAAATAGAAATGCCTGGATCCTCAATAGATATTATAAATAATATAACGGTTATCGTAGAGTCTTATATGGCTTAAATTGGTGAAAAGATAGACTGTGTGAATGTGTGTGAGTGTGAGTGTGAATGAGAAAAAAAGTGTGAGTGTTTTTAAATAAAAAAACAAACAAACAAACGATTTCTTGCGTCGTTTTATAACTATGGATGAGATTTGAATCTACCATTATGATTCTAAGTTGAAACAAGAAGGGTTAAAGCTGGTTGTTCAGCTCCAAAGCAGGTGATGAGCACACGTTCAGCAAAAAAGGGTTATGGTATCAGTTTTTTGGGATGCAAAAGGGATTTTGTTGATTGATTATCTTGGAAAAGGTAAAACAATCAACTCAGAATCTTTTGGATCAATTGAATGAAAAATTCGTGAGAAAAGACCTGGTTTACAGAAGAAAAAAAAATCATTTTCCACGTGTTCACACAAGTGTTTTGAGGGTGGATAAATTCAATGAATAAAAGTAGGAATTGCTTGAATATCCACCGTATTCACCAGATTTGGCTCCCAGTGACTTCTATCTCTTCTGAAACCTGAAACAATTCATTCTTGGTAATGGTTTTTCGCCGAATGGAGAAGCTATTGCAAACACAGAACATTATTTTGCAGAGCTTCGGAAAATCATTACAGAGATGGTATAAAATTATTGTAAGTGTTTCTTTCGAGCTGGGGTGAGATTTTTATAAATTGTCTATATCATTAACATGTATGTTGGTTTTTTAATGCAATTCTCTATGCCTATTGTTGATTGATTTTTATAAGCTTTCTTGAAGATGGTTTGTTATTAAACCAAAACTCACCGCTGACTGTGAGTCGGACGAATCTTATTTTGTTTACCTTAACTCACCCTCTTTAAATAAAATACTTGCAATCATTATTTCTATCTTTCTCTATGACAGGACAAAGAGATAAAAAGTGAACATTGGAGATAAAAATCTCTCAAAGCTGGACCAACAGCTTATCAGTGTCTTCTCAACTTTCGAACATTTATTTTTTTCTCTCTCTCTCTCTCTATTTTGGCGTATACAAATATACAAGAACAATAACAAAATATAAATTTTACATCTTGAATTCTAATATATCGGCGGAAAATAAATATATGTCGACACGAAAAAATCTGGTGTGACAAGCACAGAACACAATTTTAAATTACCAAAAGTTAGGGAAGGAAAAGGCGGTCGAAAAGTCGATTTTCGATTCTCGGAATCGATTAATTATTTTTAAAAATCGACTTCTCAAGTTCAAAGTCGATTTTTTAAAAACTCTATAACTCGTGCTTAGAAGATTACTCAGTAAATATTAAATATATTTATTTATTTAAAAGATTTATTAAGGCGGAATAGGAGCGAAGGTGTTATGCAAGTTTTTCCCGATAAGATGGCGTAGTGTGTCATAAAAAGTATGCCCAAAAAAATCAAGTAATTAAAAAATTTGCCAAGAGATGTCAGAATGGTAGCTAATAATATTTAATGCATTTGGTTGATTTTCATTGATCTTTTAACAATAAATACTTTATAAATGTTATTATATATTATGTATCTTTTATAAAAGCATAGAAATAATAAATATAGGTCAGATTACACTATTACTGCTTCATCGGCT
>JAKCPI010015539.1:0-21054 GCA_023213315.1 Euborellia annulipes
TATTTTTTATTTATTTATTTATTTATTTTTTTTACATAAAAAGTCATTTCGGCACCAAAGGCCATTTGACTTTTAAAAATGTATTTAGGGAAATGATTAAAATAAACTTATAGATTTTAAGATAATGATATCAAAGTTGAAAGACCCCGAAAAGTCTATGAATGAAAAACATTTTTTAAAAGCAATAAAACTTATATATTCTTTGAAATTATATATAACCTCTTCACTCTTTCAATTTATATTTAATTAAAACGATTATATTATAAAAGATAATTTTAATGCATAATGCCAAAATTAAATAAAGAATATCTCACAATTAGGAAGGTTTAATTTTCAAAAAATACACTGGCGCCAGTAAAATATCATACATGCTAGAATACTTTCTACTGGCACCTACCATATCAGTATAAATAACAACTAAACAATTTTTTTTATAGATTTGGCATTAAAATTTTCCATTAAAATATAATAAAATTAGTTTAATATTATTTTATAGATGAGAAGAATAATAAATATCATTATTCATTAAAAAAAAAAAATAATTAATTAATTTCTCTATTGTTGTTTAGTTAAATGAGAATATAAATAATTATATTATTTGAGCGATACCAGAGCGCTCTGGTGGCAAACGGTTGCTACAAGGAGGAGAAGCCCAACGGAAAGCGACAAAGATGGCTGGCTGAACGATATTATCAAGAGAATACGACAACGCCAACGATTAATGCATCTTTTTAAAAACTGTTGCTTTATATTTTTTTCAAATATTAGTTGTTTATATTTATAAACTATTTTCGAATAATTAATTATGCTAATAGTGTTTGTAATATTTATATAAAATACCTGGATAAAGGAGAATGCTGGGATGCAAACGGAGAGAGTGCCAGAGGAAACAAACAAACAGGTTGCAGTTGAAGTAATGCATTCGCAGATAGGAACAAAAATGATTAGGATGATAATAACAAAACGAAATGAGGAAACTTTTGTAAGCACACATTTAAAAAAAAAGACACTAGTTTGTTAGATGTTCACTGGCCGATCGGCTCATAGATATATAGATATGCAAGCCCGTCAAAGTTGGCCAATGTCGACATTTGGCGCAAAATTCAAATTAACCAAACTAACTGCAGGCCCACACAGAAGAGCGCACCAGTGCCATAATCAGCTAGGGCGCTTGAATTTAAAAATTGTTACTTTCTCCTACCTATACATATATATAAATTAATATTATAGGTAGGTTTCATAAATTAGAAAAAAATTGAAAATTGGAGCCTAAGGCCTCTGATTACGTAAAACATCTTAAATGAATAAAAATAAAGGCTAAAAAATTATTTTTTTTTATTCATTGAAGATTTTTAAATAATCAGAGGCCTTAGGCTCCATTTTCCTATATATTTAAAGAATTGAATAATTAATAATAAAACCTGAAAATAGAAATTTGGTTTAATAAGGAAAACAATTAAATTATTGATAAAACACTTTTTATTTAAAAAAAAAAAAGATTGTATTACATCAAACTAATTATAAAAAAACATAAATTAAAATAATTCTAAAAGAAAAGACAATGTATGTTCATTTACAAGTGACATATACATTCATATACATACATATGCAAACACGTGTTCTCCAAAATGCTTCAAATCAGTAGGCAAATATGTAAAATCAGTGTTAATTCAATATACAAATTATCTAAAATTTATAGAAAATATTTGAAAGAACTTAAAATTTGTTTATTAAACTTCTGAAAGAAAAATTGTTTACATTTTCTAGACAAATTCCAAATCATATGTTCCAAACAGGTTGATCTGTGCAGGTTCCAAATACAAATAATACTAGCGCGCCCAAGCGGCCAGACTTTCAAACAGTTTTTTTCAAACGTAGCGACGCTAGCGCTAAGCGCCAAAGTGCGATAGGGCCTGGTAAACGTTTGTGAGTAAAGTTTTGAACTGTCAAATCGTGTGAGTTACACCACCCTGGATCGGCTACTGACACGGTAGGCGCGCGCTGATGGCGTCTACCCCCACTCTGAGCGCTGAGGGGGAAAGGAGGGAGGGTAAGGCGACGGCTTTGATCACCCCTCCCCAAGGTAGGGGAATTTCAAATAAAATAAAAATTCTTATTAAAATAAATACAATAGGGACGGTGTCTAAAAAAGTCTCCGATGCCGAAAAAGACCTTAAAGAAATATAAAAATCATATGCCGGGTTGCAAGAAAACAGTTCAGTAAATATTTAAAAGTCTGTTAGTAAACATCGCTTTGGGCTTTAAAATTATAGGCTGTTGCTAAAGCAACTTTAAAGGAACCGTTAACTATTCCCTACTGTTAAGATATATAGATAGATGCAAAACGATTGGGCCCCCGAAAATGACAGCTCTCTATGTAGTTGGCCATTTGACCGCAAGGGCGCATTGTCAAATTGTATAATTTATAATAGTACCAAAATTATAAAATAAATAAAAATAGTAATTATATTTGTATTCTTTAAATTTTAATTGTTAATATTAGGTTACAAAACAAAAAAATATTTAAATATCGTAAAATAAAAATAATAAATACGTTGGTTGCTCTGACTGTCAGATGTTAAATTGTTATATAAAGAAACTGGGAATATACTATAACCTCACTTTTTCTCTTCGTCAGATGAATATCTATAATAATTAATAATATCGCTTAATACGTTTCAGAAACTAAAGAAAACTCAATTAAATTAATATATTTATATATTACCTTTCTCCCGTGATAATATAATCACTTAATTCTTTTTTATTTCAATGAAACAAATCAGGTTAGTGGATACTTTATAGTTTTAAGGTCCGAATTTCAACCTTTAGTTTATATACAGCTTTTACGAACCAATCACCTTTAAATACGCTCTTGCAACCCAAATTTATTTAAAGTAAGGTTTAAACCACCAAAAGCGTTTAACGAACCGTTAAATACGTTCTTGCAACCCGGCAATGGTCTGTCTGTGTGTCTGTGAACAAAATATCTCAGGAACTAAAAGAGCTACGAGGTTGAAATTTTATATTTAAGTTAGGCACCCTCCCAAAGGGTGTAACTAAGCTTTTGAACAAAATCGGCCAAAAAGTACTAGTACTTTACTGATGTACTTTTTCAGTTTTTTTCGATTTTCTCAAAATTCGCTCCAACGATTTTGTTTAAAATTCATAAATCAACTATTTTTTAGATGCTCTTTAAAAAGTATATCAGTGAAATTTTTCGTGGAAATCATTTGAAGTACACTTTACTGATGTGGAAGCATTCGTAGCTCAGCGCCATCTAGTCCAAGTTTTGAACTAAAGTGCTAAGAGCAACTAAATATATCTCGAATATAAAAAAACTGGTCTAACCAGCACGGTTCACAACTTTCTCTTACCGAAGGTTAAGGGAAAGTTGTGCGCTGTAGGACCAGTCACACCAGATTTTTCAAATTCAAATGTACCATACTTTCTAGAACTAAATATATGTCGACACAAAAAAATCTGGTGTGACAAGTACAGCACACAACTTTCGAATACCGAAGGTGCTTGTCACACCAGATTATTTCTCAAAATTCTCATATGTCTCAGTAGATTCTACGATAGTAGCTTGTGGCAGTGAAAAACTGACGTTACCATAGCAGAAATCAATAGGACCGTTTCAAAAAAAAATAAATATAATAATTTAATTAACAAACTAATCCTTTATACCTTAATTTTATGAAAACAAAAGGGGAAAAAAAGGAAGAGGCGGGGGTGGGGGATGATTAATGCAGAGGGTGTCCGGTGGTGGTGGCGGCAGCTGGGAAACTCGGCCCGTAATTTGCGCAATCAATATTCGTTATTGTAAGAACATCACCCTCTTTGTTCCTGGCTAATAATATACATAAAACAATAATCCAATTCATTAGAAAAATGTGACTCTTGTTTTTATTCATGTTTTTAATGTTGATATATTATAAAAATAATATTGAATTGCTTAATTTCAGTAGGATCAAATATTTTTGAGTTCCCCTTCCTTGCTTACAAAGAATATAAAAATAAAAGAATTTCTCTAAAAGAGAAGATACTTCAAAAGAAAAGTCCTAGGGGAAATTTCTGCATGAAGTAGGTCTACATGTATAGTAAAATTAGAAACGAAGGACTATCAGATACAGTGCCGGATTTACGTTTAAGTTATACGAGCCGTAGTTACTTGGTGACCATCCAAAAAAAATTTTCTGAGTGAATAAGTGTTTGTTCCTACAATTTTTAGTGGAAAAATACGTATATGTTGTATACTGTATAAAAATAAATAATTAGCTATGCAAATAAATAGGGTATTTTAGTGTGAATAGATTTGGAGATTTCTTCGATGGGGTGTATTTTGCACTGCGACCTCTTGGATCTATTGTGCCCCCCTTTCTATCATCCTCCTAAGGTGTAAGTAGCTGAGGAAGCTGAGGATCTGGCGCAGTTCTAAGGATGGAAGCTCCTTCGATGACACAATACTGGTATGCTCCCTATATTCTTCTCTTGTGGATCAGGGCCCCACAATTCTTGGAGATGAGCTGGGGTCTCTTCTGCAGATTCTCAGAATCTGGATATATCAATTTCTTCCAGACCCAGTTTCTTCTGAATCTGCAGTGTCCTGTTAGTATTCTCAACTTGTTCTTACTAAGTTTCAGGCACTCCGAAGTTCTCTTCTGGTTAAATGTCCCAAAAAGTTCTTTAGATTGCCTTAGTTTTGGATATTCTCACCATCACCTTTTTCTTTGAATCCAGAGTTGCCCGGATGGTATTCATCTCAATTCCGCTGAATGGCTCTGGTCCAGTAAAAGGTGTATCTGATCCCCTTTTTGCAAGCTTATCTGCTTCTTCGTTGCCCTCCATCCAAGTGTGTCCTGGGTCCCAGTAGAGAGCAACCTTATTTTCTTTCCCTAATTCATTTAATTTTATTAGGCAATCCCAGACTGTTTTAGAGCTGATGTCATAGAAATTTTAGTGTGAATAACAACTCAGATTATAATTCTACTCCGAAAGACAAATCTGGCCAGTGCTAAATACACTTTTGAGCCTTTTGTGGCTAAAAGGGACGATAAATTGAATGGTCTGGAGCAGCCTTCATTCTCGAAGGCTTCCTCCAAAGCTCTCCTAAACTTCATATATTTCGGGCATGCGAAAAAAAATGTGATTGAGGCACCTAAAGTACCATCACAATCACATTCTCCTGACTCCCTTATGCCAATCTTACACAAATGGGCAGAGAACAGGCCATGGTTAATTCTACACCTTATCAGCGTGACGTAAAAGTGTCTAGTACCATCGAGATCCAATAACTCAAATAGCTTTGGGCCTCAGATATTTTCAAGAAACACTATACTTTTGATCTATTTCTGAGGAAAGAAATTTCATTTAGAGTCGGTTGCTTCACTTCTAGTCAACTAGCAAATTTAACCGACAGATAATAAATCATCGATATACCGGTTGTAATTTATTAATCTATTTGACTTGATTTAATTTCCTGCAATTTTTACTTAAAGATATCCTTAATAGTGCCAAAAATGTCTTTATTAAGAAACTGAAAAGACAGCCAGAGTCAGTTTCCGATCCAATAAAATTGGATCGCCACCAGACTTGACAAGTGACGTAGCTCCGTTCAACTACGTAACGGCGGCAGTGTGGGCACCTCCTTAGCAAAACTTGCCACTGTACCCAACTCAAGTCAAGTCAGGTTCTGGTGTGATCACACCTTCATTCTTAAAACAGGAGACCATTCCCCGATCCCTTTACGTCATGATCTGAGCTAGAAGTGAGCCAACAAACCTCACACATTTTATATGGAATTACCACCACCTAAAATCTTTACTATTCCTCCTGAAACACCCTGTAGATTAAAGAACCACCAAATTCAAATTTTTAGATATGTCAAAAAAATATTTTCACACTTGAAAAAACATAACATTTTAATCATAGCTTGAGTGATGATTAAAAAGGTGAGATATCAATGACGACATTTTTCCTTCAAGGTGTAAAAATTTATATATAAAAATAAAACAGCGTTTTTTTTAACACAAAAAAAAAAAATAAAACATACACGCGATATACAATAAATTTGTGTATAGATTGAAAAATATATAAGAAAGATAAAATAACTGGAGAGTATATTTAATTTTAAAAACAAATCGATTGTGTGTTGTAATTTTGTTAATTTGCCTATTTTGTATTTTTTTCTTTTTTTTCACAAATGATTTCATCTCAATAACACTTTTATGATAAAAAATAATTTTTTTTTTCATGTGAATAGTTAAAATAGAAAATGTTCATGCAAGAACTACGGTGTTGCCACCAACCCCCCTATTTTTTTTTTTTTTTTATCGGGTAAATTAATTTTTTACGCGACTATAAACCGGATAATTGAGGTGCGTGCTTACGTAATTTGTGCATTTATGCAGTGCAATTACTGTAATCGACCCGGGTAGCGTGTGTCATTATCACCCCGACAACGAGACCCAGATTCCCGGATCCTCTGAATTCTGTCAGATTTCCCCCCATTTTGATGTCTCCAGAATGGAACGCCTTGCCAATTACCCATTTTGGTGTTATACATGCATGAATTTAAAATTAAAAAATAAAAAAATAAAAAAAAGTTTCGAATATTCAAATGAATGCACTTTAAATAAATAAAAGGGTAATAATTAATTCGTCCGTTTTTGTTTGGAATCACAAATGACGTACGTATTTTTTTATTGCTCCAGATCTCCTCTTTTTTTATAGTTAAAGATTTCACAGTTGTTATTAAATAATAACTAGCCGCGTCGCCCGCCTTCGGCCTGCTTGAGGATTTGTTTACATTCATGGAATACACAAATGAAAAGAATACATAAATATTTCTCTATACATTTCCTATGGGAGAAATCGTAATTTTAAGAATTAATAACTCAAAAAGTTATAGGAATTTCGGGATGAAAATAATTTTCCTGTAATCCTGAGAAGGTCCTCTTTATACATATAAAATTTAATTTCAAAATTCCAACGGGAAGTTGCCTAAATAGAGCGTGACAGACAGACAGAGAGACAGACGGACATTAGCGAATTATACAGTATAAAATAGATTCTTTATGTGTTTGTTTGATTCGCTACCCAGGTAGGAATACACAATTGGATAAGGCTTGGACCAAGCTTGGGCCAAGCGTCACTAGTATTGGGCGAGGCTTGTGGCAAGCCTTTGATGATAACAATTTACCCAGCCTTGGGAAACAAAAAAAACCAAGGTTGGTTTTGGCCCATTGGTGACTTCCCAAGGCTCAGTTTAATAATATAATAGCATTGGACCAAGCCTTGGGCCATTAGTGACTTCCCAAAGTTCAATTTAATAATATAATAGGATTGGGCCAACCCTTGGGCTAGGCCTGGTCCATTGCTGACTTCCCAAGGTTCAGTTTAATAATTTAATACCATTGGGCCAACCCTTGGGCCAGGCTTGATCCATTGCTGACTTCCGAAGGCTCAGTTTAATAATATAATAGCATTGGACCAAGCCTTGGGCCAGGCTTGGTCGATTGGTGACTTCCCAAGGCTCAGTTAAATAATATAATACCATTGGACCAAGCCTTGGGCCAGGCTTCGCCCAATGGTCACTACCCAAGGCTCAGTTCAATAATATAATACCATTGGACCAAGTCTGGGTACAGGCTTGGTCCAATAGTGACTTCCCAAGGCTCAGTTCAATAATATAATATCATTGGGCCAAGCCTTGGGCCAGGCCTCGCCAAATGGTGACTACCCAAGGCTCAGTTCAATAATATAATACCATTGGACCAAGTCTGGGTACAGGCTTGGTCCAATAGTGACTTCCCAAGGCTCAGTTCAATAATATAATATCATTGGGCCAAGCCTTGGGCCAGGCTTCGCCAAATGGTCACTACCCAAGGCTTTCAATTGTCAGCATTGGCAATTTCTAACTGGGACGTCCTAACAACGTTCCTAACGAGCCGCCACACACGTCTCAATTTGCTGCTAGCATAAATGTTTTATGCCTATAATTTTATAATAAAAATGATTAATTCTAAAATTCTCTATTTAAATTGGAAAATCTGGCGAAGACATAAACAAATTTTGTGATTGATGATTGAATACTTTTCATTTTAATCCCTCCTCTTTTCAGTCTATTATATTTTGGTCATAGGCTATGAATTAAATTTAAACGTATTTAATAAAGAGGATTTATTGAACAAATGGCAAGTAACATGGACCTTAATAAGTCTGAAATGGAAATACAACCTTTTAGCGGAGTCAAATGAAAAAGTAATTACTCGCAAGGGGATCGATCGATAAACTGGAGACGACTAAATAATTCCAGTCCGTGTCTTTATTAATTGATGGAAACATTCCGCTTGAAAGAATTGCTGCTGCTGCTGCTGCTGTCTTAAATTGCCCTCTAATCAAAGAGTAATATGTGAATGGGTTTATTACGAACAAAAAAAAAAAAATAACAAATTTAAGTGCGGTCACGGAATGTATATAATGAAAGGAAAATTGGCTTTATTATCAAGTTCTTATGTAGAAAAGTATGTATGCAAATTGATGGGGGTGTTGCCTTATATATATTTTAATAAGTGAGAAAGTATTGAATTCATGTCAAAAATTGGATGTCGAGATTTTAATGCATATCCCCTGAATCCAAAAATGTTTTAGGAAAAACGAATTTCCAGACCCAATATTAACCGAGATACGGCCGATCAGTTTCTATTTTTTTTTTTTTAAGAAACTGGATTTTTTTTAGTTTTTGGCTTATATCTCGCAAACTAAACATATTTGGTGAACTATAATACATTACAAAGTTGTAGAGCTTTAAATTTGCTAAATTTTGGTTGATAAAACGAATTTCCAGATCCAATATTAACTGAGATACGGCCGATCAAAGTTTCTATTTGTTTTTTTCGAGGAACTTTGGACTTTTTTTAGTTTTTGCTATCTCGCAAACCAAACATATTTTGTGAACTATAATACATCCAAAGTTGTAGAGCTTAAATTTGATAAAATTTGGTTGTAAACGAATTTCAGATCCAATATTAACCGAGATACGGCCGATCAAAGTTTTCTATTTTTTTTTCAGAAATTTTTTTATTTCGCTTCCATTTCGCAAATTAAACATATTTTGTGTACTATAATACATTAGAAAGTTGTAGAGCATTAAATTTGCTAAAATTTGGTTGATAAAACGAATTCCCAGAAAATATTAACCGAGATAGGGCCGATCTAAGTTTCTATTTGTTTTTTCGAGAAATTTTGTAAGTTTTTTTTAGTTTCTCGCTTCATATTTCGCAAACTAAACATATTTTGGGAACTATAATACATTACAAAGTTGTAGAGCATTAAATTTGCTAAAATATGGTTGATAAAACGAATTTCCCAGATCAAATATTAACCGATATACTGCCGAAAGAATTTTCTATTTGTTTTACAGTTCTAGAAACTTGGTCTAACTTTGATCGGTCATATCTCAGTTAATATTGGGTCTACAAATTCGTTTTATCAACCAAATTCTAGCAAATTTAATGCTCTACGACTTTGTAATGTATTATAGTTCACAAAATATGTTTAGTTTGCGAGATTTAAGCGAGAAACTAAAAAAAAGTCCAAAGTTTCCCGAAATAAAACAAATAGAAACTTTGATCGGCCGTATCTCGGTTAATATTGGGTCTAGATATTCGTTTTATCCATCCAAATTTTAGCAAATTTAATGCTCTACAACTTTGTATATGTATTTATTCACAAAATATGTTTAGTTTAGGAGGTATAAAGCAAAATAAAAACTGAAAAAAAAATCCTAAAATTTTGAGGTTTTTGCAACCCCTCCCACCCCCCTCCCCCCAAATTAGCACATGAGTCCTCGAGGTCGAAAGATTAAAATAGACATCCTAGAGTGCCCCCAAATGACCTGTAAAAATTTCTCCAAACAAATGGTGACTTAACACAATAAATATTTTCTATATAGCCGGTGTTCGTATCATTTTGTATATATAGTATAGGAAAGGCTTTTTTAATAAAAAAATAAAATTGCGAATCGATAAGTATGCATCCATTATGACAACGTAGAAACATAGCTATGTAGGTGGAGAGGTACTTAGGTTGCATTAGTAATTGAAGTTTAATCGCCCGATTGATGGTGTTGGCCTGCTTATTGGCTCTCTCCGGATTAAAAGCCGATTGCTGGCATAGAGAGAGCATTAATGAATGAATTTATTGGTAGCGAGCCGAAGCCCCAGGGCAGCAAGCAAGACATCTCCCATTAGGGTTAGGGGGATAATGCCCTTTTCGCCTATTGCCTAAGCATCATTAGTCTTTGATCCTTTATGATTGCGCGCATTTTGTTCGTTCGTTCGTTCACCGGCTGGCTACTTTTTGTCTTTTTTATTCCCACTCCTCACTCACACTAACAAAAATGCCAATTTGATTTACAATTGAGACATTTCTGGCTTTTTAATATTGGAAGAAAGAAAAAAAAAGATGAATTATATATCAACTTTTTTATTTTTAGAAGAATAATGTCTTGTTTGATAAAGTGGAAATCGTAGAAATGAATATATTTAAACCATAACATCAATTTAAGGTTGAAAATCTAATTATCTGGTGTGATTAACGCACAGGACAAACTTACTCTTCCCGAAGTTGTGTTCTGTGCTTATCACACCAGATTTTTTATGTCTTATTAAGATTTCCGAGATGTAAAATTTTTTGTCGAAAATAATTTATATTTTGTTATCATGGCAACCATTTTATTTTTTCACACTTTTTTCTCATTCACACTCACACTCACACACATTCACACAGTCTTTTCGGCAACTCAGGCCATTTAAGACTTTGACGATAACCGTTGTAATATAAATATATATCTATTGTGGGTTCAGGCATTTCTATTTAAGCCATCTGGTATCCAAATGGCTTAAATAAAATCATCGGACTGCCTGGGTCCGAACCCGCGACGTTTGGTATAGGAGGTAGGCACGCTACTTACTACGCCAAACCCGGGGGCCTCCTATCTTTCCTATGAAGTAAAAGAGTAAAGTGATTTCAGAAGATTTCAATGCCAAAATGAGAATATACATTTTAAAGAGCATCTAAAAAATAATTGATTTTTGAATTTTAATCAAAATCGTTGGAGCGAATATAAAAAAAAACTGAAAAGGTTTCAGTAAATGGAGATTAAGATCAGGTGTTTGTGTCGTTGTAAGGATTCTCACTACAATAGGACACTTGGAGAAGATAGATTGTCTGTGGCAAGGCCTCTTAAGTAAAGATTCCTTCTTATAATGAGGAAACTCTTTCTCAATTAGGACCTCTTTAGCATAAGTATTAATAGAAATACACATTGAATTTATGCGGTTTTTTAATAATGGTTTAAATTCGTGAGCATTGTACATAATAGAATGCTTTTCTTAAAATTACGATTAATTAAAAAATATTTTTTTTTATTTATCAAAATTGTAATTTTTTTTTTTTTAATCTAAAAATTTAAAAATCATTAATATCCAACAAATTAAATAAAGTGGGGATGAAGTCAAAAATAAATTTTGTATTTATTTAAAAAATTAACGGCCAAATAGTTGAGCACTCTTGCAAAAGATGGCAGGCTAGTCTAACAGCCGGCATTATCAGATCACTCTTAAGTCTATATTTATATTTTTTTTTTTTTTTTTTTTTGTTACAAATGATATATAACAACGGGGGGCCAAACGGCGGCTCGCGAGCCACATGCGGCTCTTTTTGAGGTTTATTGCGGCTCAATTAAAAAAAAAAAATTGCATAAATTTGGTTCCGCAAAAACAGGGCGGATTATTTTTCATGGACGGGAAAAAATTTTCCCGCAGGGCGTAATACTTTGATTCCGCAAAAATAAAATTTCCCATAGGGCGGAAAACTTAGGTGCGATTTTTTTCCGATTTGGCTCTTTAAAATTTTCGATTTTTTAATACGGCGCTAAGTATCACCAAGTGTGGCCACCCCTGATATATACAATATAATAATATTTATAAACTATTCATTATTAAAAGATCAACGAAAATCAAACAACATGAGATTATATATAGCCCTACTATCCTGCCATCTGTTGGCAAATTTTCGTAATAGTTGGACTTTTTTGCTAACTTTTTAAGACCCCTAACGCCATCTTATTGGCAAAAACATGCAAACAGATTGCCTAATAACTTAAACTTTTTACTTAAATAGAAGAAATATTCGAAATTGAATTTATCCATATTTTTTTTTTTTTTTGTATACATTTTTCTAACAATTGTAAGACCGATAATATATCGTATAAAAGAGGACAAGAGAGAGAGAGAGAGAGATGTTCTACATACCACTAAATAAATCCTTGTTAAAATAGGGTCAGGGGACAGCCGTCTTTGTGACATTTGTGGGGTGAATCATTGTTATTGGGTCGCGATAAATTTGCAAAGTTTCTCTAGAATGTATGAATCTCTCTTTAAACTTATCGACAGTTCAAAAATGTTTATAACTAGATAAAACATGATTCATTTTTAATGTTGTTGAATTGGTTCAAAATTTTGAGTATCAGATGGCATCACTCACAAGCAATAAGAGATTATTTCAATTTTATCCTAGAAAATTGTCTTTTTTTTATAAATATCAACCAGGGATGGACAAGGCGCTTGAAAAGTTGATTTTTGGAATCGACTTGATATTTAAACATTGTATAAATACAACACACACAAATATTGTTTTCAATATTTTTATAAAAGAATATTCTATCCAGAAATTGCACGTGATATGGCACCGAATATTAAAATAAAATATGAAAGTTGAGTATCAAAATAAAACATTAAAGGAATTAAGAATGCCACATATCTTCACTAACCGATTTTAGAAATCGTCTTGATTGGTGTGTTATGTGTAGGTTTTAAAAGAAAGATGAAAAACAATCAATCAAAACGTTACAAGCTATATTACCATCGAGCACTAAGTATTGTAAGAAAAAAGTCGAAGTCGACCAGTGAGAATCGATTCTAATCGACTTGAAAGAGTTTCAACTCAATTCTTAAAATCTGGTGTGACTGGTCGCACAGCACACAATATTATTAATTAAAAAACACAATTAATTATATTTTGTTACCATGGTAACCATTTCTCCTATCTTTTCTATGGAGTACAAGAGTAAAGTGGTCTTCAGAAGATTTCAATGACAAAATGAGAATATACATTTTAAAGAGAACCTAAAAAATAATTGATTTTTAAATTTTTAAAAAAATCGTTGAGGACAATTTCGAGAGAATCGAAAAAAACTGAAAAACTACATTAATAAAGTACTAGTACTTTTTGGCCAATTTTGATTAAAAGCTTATTTTCTCGGTCCCGGGGGGTGTTTAACTTAAATATAAAATTTCAACCTCGTAACTCAATTCCTTCATGCTTTAAATTGAACACAGACACACAGACAGACAGACAGGCCATGTCGCGAAAACCACTTTTTTGGATTCAGAGGACCTCAAAACGTGTATATCCATCAAAATCTTGACATCGAATTTTTGACATGAATCCAATACTTTCTCTCTCTATATATTAACATACGGTATATATACCGGGTGGGCCAATAGTGCGTGGACGGAAGATTGTGGACTTATTAACGGACATTTTTAAAGTTTGTTGATCGTATATAATGTGGGGCCTTTAGGGCTACAAATTAAAAATATTTTTGTTCCAAATGCACTTTTTATACAGGGTGACCCATATCAAAGTTATGTTTTTTTAAATGGAACGCCCTGTATATTATTGCATATTTGGATTCTACGGCCAATTTTAGTATGAGTTTATGTCATGCAATGTATTCCAAATTAAACCGTTTAGCCGCAAATCGAGATTTAGTGAAAAAACTGCTGTCTGGAAAGAATTGAATATCTCGCGAACCATAAAACTTTGGGGACTGTTCTTTTGTGAGGTTACTAACCATGAAATGTACTAATGTAGGCCAGATGGGGAACCCGGAATTATTCTTGTGTTGGGAGATATGGCCATGCCAAATTGGAAAATTTCAAACATGGATAACTTTATTTTTTCAAATGGAACATGCTACTTTTTTTGATGCCAAGGGACGTGAAATTTAATTCTCTTTCTAATGACATAAGGTTGTCTATATCTATCTTTGGTAGTTTTCTTTTTATTCCAAAATATCTGATAACGAAAAAAAAAATACATTTATTATAGACAAAACCATTTTAAAAAACAATCCAAACGCAAACAAAATTGTAATAAATGGAAAAGTTATGCTAAATATTCGAAAATGTCTTTAAATTTCCCTTAAAATCATTTATTAGAACTCCTCAAAGAAGTCCCGCTTGCTCAAATTCGGGTTATGCTTTGTCAACAAGATGGCGCACCTCCTAACCTGAACATAACCCTAATTTCTTTTTCGAGAAGTTCAAATAAATGATTTTAAAGGAAATTTAAAAACATTTTCGAATATTTAGCATATCTTTTCCATTTATTACAATTTTGTTTGCGTTTGGATTGTTTTTTAAAATGGTTTTGTCTATAATAAATGTATTTTTTTTTTCGTTATCAGATATTTTGGAATAAAAAGAAAACTACCAAAGATAGATATAGACAACCTTATGTCATTAGAAAGAGAATTAAATTTCACGTCCCTTGGCATCAAAAAAAGTAGCATGTTCCATTTGAAAAAATAAAGTTATCCATGTTTGAAATTTTCCAAATTGGCATGGCCATATCTCCCAACACAAGAATAATTCCGGGTTACCCATCTGGCCTACATTAGTACATTTCATGATTAGTAACATCATAAAAGAACAGCCCCCTAAGTATTATGGTTCGCGAGATATTCAATTCTTTCCAGACAGCAGTTTTTTCACTAAAGCTCGATTTGCGGCTAAACGGTTTAATTTGGAATACATTGCATGACATAAACTCATACTAAAATTGGCCGTAGAATCCAAATATGCAATAATATATAGGGCGTTCCATTTAAAAAAACATAACTTTGATATGGGTCACCCTGTATAAAAAGTGCATTTAGAACAAAAATATTTTTAATTTGTAGCCCTAAAGGCCCCACATTATATACGATCAACAAACTTTAAAAATGTCCGTTAATAAGCCCACAATCTTGCGTCCACGCACTAATGGCCCACCCGGTATAGAGGTAAGAGAAAGTAAAAAGTCGATTATTTTCTGTCAAAGATCGATTCTTGATTAAAGTCAGAGTCGACTTTCCCACCCCTAATCTCAACCAAGGCTGTCCAACTGCAATTGCCCCCAGTTTTATCAGTGAGTTTTAATAGGTATGGTGTACAAAATAAAAATGTGTTTTATTGTTTTAATTTTTTCAAAAAATATCATATTATAAAAAAATTCATAGAAAATTTGAGGATGTTGGTTTTCATTTAATATTTTTTTGTTGATAAACGAAGTACCTGAGTAAGTGACTTATCAGAGAAAGAACATCGATATTTTGGCATAATAAATTTCATGTTGGAAAAGCTGCGTTAGCAAAGATACGTGCAAAGATACGTGCTTACCATCATAAAATTAAATTAATTTTGAAATCTTCTGCAATTATGGGAGGTAAATTTGAAACTTACTGAAAATTCTTCATTTCTTCAAAATTCGGCTGTTGGGAATTCGCCGAAATACCATAAGGGTAATTTATATATTTAGAGGCCTCATTTTGGACAGCCCTGCCCTAGACGTTTTAGAAATTTAGGCGACCTTCCACATCCTTGTTTCTAAGTATGTCTATTCTTTAAAAACAGACGTTAAAATTTAACATCATAAATTGAGTGTTAAAAAGTAAAATAATAATAGCCTACCAGCTTTAAAAAATGCTATATTCTAAACCAAATTTTTAATAGCGACGTTAATATTTTACTCTTTAGCACCAGGTGTTAACGATCCATATTATCAGGTCTATTTTCTAAAAACAGACGTTAAAATTTAAAATAAACAAATAGGTGTTAAAAAGTAATGTAAAAACAATCAGCGTTAAAAATGCTATTCTCTTAGCAGTGACGTTAACATATTGCTTTTATTTCAAACCTGACAAAATCATAACCTTACTTTTTAGGTTAATAACGCCATTTTGATGCATTAAAATATTAAAAGCACCCCCTAGACATGACATTAATTTTAACGCTGTTACAGAATAGCAATTTGGGGCAAGGAGGTGTTTTTGCTTAGAGAGTAGACCTGATTGTATGCTTAATTCAATTATTTTATCAAAATAAAAGTAAAAAAAAAAAAATAAATTGAAAATCTGGACAAAGATCTTTTTTTTCTTCTCAAAAGAAAACATTCCATTTTTTTCTTCTTCTTCTTTCTCAATAAAACTAAAAGGAAGGGATCCAAGTGAAATGTAAACCTTTGAAAAGCCTAAAAGTCTTTGAAATTTTGACTCACACACACACACACACATCTACAAGCACTTAATCCATCAAAATATAGGTCAAGGAATAAATTTCTGTTAAGTAAATGTTGTCGGCGTGGCTGCTCCTTCCCAGGCTGCTCAATCCCCCCCCCCCATTTCGTTTAATATCCAGACATTTCAGGGCTCTGAAACAAGCAGACGTGTTGTGCTGTGTTGTGTTGGGGGTGGCGAGAAATCCTGTAATCCTCCTTCCACCCCCCACTACGTGCTATTTATTCGCCTCCACCCCCCAGCCAGCCAGCCTCAGAACGTAATTGTCTCCAGGCTTGTGTCTATGCATCCAAGACATTCATCTTGTCTAAGCTTATAGGAGAGCACCTTGCTTACAAGGATTCCTTCCTCGCAAATCTTTAAAATTTCTTCCAAGCCTTTTGTATACCATACTACTCAAAAGCTTTGATCCCAATACGAAAATATTTTTTTTTTTTCTTTCACAAGAATAAAGATATGACATTCTAGAAGTATTTTTTCATGATGAATTCAAATATCATTTCAGTTTTGCTCCATCAGGCACAGTTTTAGAGATATAGAGAAAAATACATTTTAATAGAAAATGGGCTCTTATTTTGAATTTTCAATTTTTTTTTCCCAAACGGCACCTTTTAAAAATATGAAGATAGTTATAATTAGGGCTCGGATTTCGCCCTATTTGCCTTTTTTGAATTTATGGCTTAAAATTTAGGTCAATATGATATGTATACGTTTCATGAAATTCTGAATAAAATAAGAGGCATTTGTTAGTGCCTATAATGCCTATTTTGGCCGATTTTGGGTTTTGGTGCCTATTTCATCTATAAATGCCCTTTTTAGTGCCTATTTTAAGTTCAAATAGCCAATTTCAATTTTTTACGAGCTATACATAGCCTAAATTTAAAATTTTGTTGAATTATCAAGAAAATATTTGCAAGGGGGGGGGGGGTAAAGGGGTGTAATTACCCCCCCCCCTCCCCTCCCCGAGATTTGAAAAAAATACTTTTTTTCGAAAAAAATTTATTTTCAATGTAAAATTTTAAAAATTAGTACTTAAAAATTTGATTTGTATTTACCGTATATTCTGGCAAACAAGTACAGAATGCGCCTTTAAATTACCGAAATTTTTTTATTCGATTAATTCACACAGCTGACGTTTCGGTTCCGTGTTTGAACCATCCTCAGAGCTGGCGAAAAGTCATTATGAAAGTGCCATAGTGGATTTTATACAATTGTTGAAAGTGTGAGACGACCAGGTACATAAATTAATCAACAATATATAAAATCCACTATGACACTTTCATAATGACTTTTCGCCAGCTCTGAGGATGTTTCAAATACGGAACCGAAACGTCTGCTGTGTGAATGAATCGAATAAAGAAATAACCTTAGCTGCATCTCTCATTTTTACCCTCTTATTAATATTTAGAAAAATTGTTTGTTTTTTTTTTTCTTTGGACACCCTCTGAATGAAAAAACATATGTAGGATATCCCTAAAGTTCTTTAGCTTTCTAAAAATTATTTATTCTTAAAAATCTGTTAAGTATTAACGAAATTATGAACAAAATAGTTAAAAAATATATATAAAAGTTTGTTTAAGGTGCGCGTCTCGAAAAACCGTTAGAAGACGATTCAGTACCGAGTTACTCTAGGCGGCAAGAGATGGCGTTAGTTTTTCCCATAGGAATACAAGGGATTTATTCCATTTCATTTGAAATATTCCAGCTAATTAATTAAGGGTAGAAAATTAATTATTTTTTAACACAATGATTACTAATTTAATTATCTATAAGATATAGAGCGAATTTTTTTAAAAATATCTTTTATTTAATGCGATTAATCTAAAAAAAAAAAATTATTTTTTCGAAAATCAAAAAAAAGGGCTTCTATAAGTTGTAGAAATTTTAAATAGCTTTAATTTAAAAACAATTGAGTTCGATAGCTTCAAAATTGTGGCCGCAATCTCTCTCAAAATTAGCACCCCGAGACGCGCACCTTAAATTCCTATGAGCAAAGCGCCTAAAAGATAGGCAGCCAAAGTGTTTTTTTACCAGACTTTGAGAACAGTTTTGTTTAAACATATTTTTCACGAATGAATAATATTTGGAAAGCTAAAGAACTATAGAATAATCGTAAATATGTTGTTATTTTTTTCATTCAGGGATACCTAAAGTTTTTGAATTGGGGGGTGTTGGTTCGTTACTTCCATGTTCTATCTCTCTTTAATTATATCCCTGATTAGTGAGAAATGAGACAGACATATATGAAATAAATTATTCCAGTATTTAACATAAATTTTTCAAAATGACTAATTGGCAGCCATTTACTTTCGAGATTGTAATTCATTGTTTATCAAAATACTGTATATGTATAAAATTCAAATAAATTTATTTCAAATGAAAATTTAATTCAAGAAATTTTTACTTTCTCTTACCTATGTATATATGTAATATATATAGAGAGAGAAAGTATTGGATTCATGTCAAAAAATTCGATGTCGAGATTTTGATGGATCTTCACGTTTTGAGGTCCCCTGAATCCAAAAAGTGGTTTTCGCGACATGGTCTGTCTGTGTGTCTGTGTGTCTGTGTGTGTGTCGGTGTCTGTGTGTCTGTGAACAAGATATCTCAAGAACGAAAAGAGCAAGGAGGGGTGAAATTTTATATTTAAGTTAGGTACCCCCTGGGGACGTGACACGAAGCTTTTGAACAAAATCGACCAAAGAGTACTAGTACTCTACTGATGTACTTTTTCAGTTTTTTTTCGATTTTCCCAAAATTCGCTCCAATGATTTTGATTAAAAATTCAAAAAATCAATTATTTTTTAGATGCTCTCTAAAATGTATATTCTCATTTTGTCATTGAAATCTTCTGAAGACCACTTTACTCTTGTACTCCATAGAAAAGATAGGAGAAATGGTTGCCATGGTAACAAAATATAAATATTTTCCCATGTTTATAAATTTTTACGGGCCCCCGGTTTTGGGGTAGTAGGCAGAGCCCCCCCCCTCTTTTCCAAACTCCCCGGGTCCGACCCCCCCGGCCCTCTCTATTTTTTTTTAATCCATTTGAATACCGGTTTTATTTAATTAGAAACCTGTATTTTTCCCCCCCATTAATAAAAAATATTTATTACAATTTATTCTTCCCTCTTTATTAAACACACTTACCTGCAAAAAAAGATTGATTTATATGAGTGAGTGGGATGTATGAGAAAAGTGTGAATGTTTAAAAAAAAAAAAAAAAAAAAAAAATTTATCGGCGGAAACTAAAATATATGTCGACATAAAAAATGTGGTGTGACAACCACAGAACACAACTTTGAATTAGCAAACATATGAGAAAGTTAGTGCTGTGGACAGATACACCACTACCAGACTTTTTCACAAAAGAGATTATATTTGTGCTCTTTGTTTTTTTTTAGGTGATTTTTATTTGATTCTCTCAAATTTTTCGCACTTCTATCAGCATGTCGCATTACAAGCAATGACGTCACTGGCCGTGACGACAAAAATAGCAGTTGAAATTTAATATATACGACGAATTATAAAAAAAATAATTGTGAGATTTCTAATTTAGTCAATTTTTAAATTGATAAAATATAATTTTTAAAATAATTAAAAATGATTCAATTCGTAAATGAAATATTGTTCTCAGTTTTTAACATACGTCTATTGATTTCCCATTTTCAAATTATTAAGTTAATATTAAATTCGCGATTTTAATACACTCTTGAATTGAATAAATTTTCTTTGAAAAATTTTCAATTAAACGCCTGCGATATCCAGAAAAAATTTTCGCTTACATCGAGCTTTCATAAAACAACACAATTGCTTTTTTTTTGAATCCTATGAATCCTCATAAAACGATATTTCATCCAAAACTCCGAAATTCAAATTCATTCATGCCTTCATCTCTCGTAGAGGGAGAAGACCACGCCCATGATTCTTAAACCTCTCTAAAATCCCAGAAGTGATCGAATTTAAAATAAATATTCAGAAAGAAGAATACCAACTGAGGCTAATACTATTAATAAAATATCATAATACTATTAAAATAAAATGTGATTTATAATTTAGACGCCCCAAGGGATCCTTTCTTTAGCGAGGGTGAAAACATAAAATTATTTGACTATACAGAAAATAGACTAAGATTTTATAATTCAAAGAGAATCTGACTATAAATTCCTTTAATAACCTCGTTAAAGATTTTTATGCTGAGGGCGTGAAAATATCAACAGATTATTATTTTTTGCTTTTCATGTATTAAAGAAAGAAAGAAAAAAAAAAAAAAGCTGCGAAGATGTGTCCATCAAGTGTCCATCAAATGACGTTAATAAATAATCGAGAAAAGTAGAGTATTTATATAAAAGATAGATTAAATAATAATTTATCATACTTGTATGATTCAAAACTGGACATAAACGATTTGAGATTAAAATGATAATAAATATAATTGAAATATAAAAACATTAATAACTTTTTAATCTTTTTTTTTATTATTGGAGGTTATGATATTTAAAAAATTGTCAATTCTTGGTATTTATATATATTGAATTAAATAAGGCTGATGGAGGGGGTAGGATGTCGTCTGTCTGTCTGTCACACTCTATTTGGGAAACTTCCCGTTGGAATTTCGAAACTAAATATTAAGCATCAGTCTCAATCTT
>JAKCPI010015540.1:0-37346 GCA_023213315.1 Euborellia annulipes
AAAATGTTTTTTTTACAGTGTAGGAAAAAACTCGATTACTCTACCAATGTTCTACAAGGTAGAAGCATTTAATAATTATAATTTTATTTTATAAATTGTCATACGAGCTAGTCGGGGGGACCAGGGCCCTTCTTTGGACGAAAAAGATACCTACAAGAGTTTTGTATTAATGCTAATCCCAATATCACTTTAAATGTCTCTTTCCCTCTTCTACACAATAAATGTTGTGAACCCTCAACAAAATTCCCTCTCGTCATTATTAAATTCAAAATATTTGATTCGATTAAATGTAAATACAAAAAAAATGTTAAAAGTTCAATCACGTTCAAAGAGTTTAAATAATATCGAGCCTTTATTACGTTAATGCTGGTAGCGGGGTTGGTTGGCTGCTATTAATTAATCGCTTAGAAAGAGAGGGGAGATCATTACTTTTTATATAATTTATGCCTAATTTACGTAAAAAAGGTTTAATTATCCAAAAGTAAATTTATTAACCCCGAAATAATGTTTTCGTAAACATATAAAAGTCCCTTCGCTCTTTTGCTTCTTGACATGAAATCAAATATTCATGTTTGAAAAAGCTCTCTCTCTCTCTCGCTCTCTTTTTAGAGAATTAATTGATCGTATTTGAATCTTGATGGAATTAATGAAAATTTTAATGACCGTTTCATGTCGGTTAGTCGTCGTCGTCGTCGTCGTTGACGTGGTGTATAAAATAAAATATTAAATTTGTATTCGTAGGTCAATTTTATTACTTACATTAATAACATAATTAAATAAAATAATATAAAAGTATAAATGAAATAAAAAAAAACGGGGTTAGGGGGGATCTCATTAATATTTTTTCAAGGCACTACACCAATCATATCGTTTAATTAATTTACAATTCCGATTAGAGATTAATGAGACAGGAATATTAAATTTATTAGGCTTTGAGATCGAAGTGGCTAAGCAAAGCGAAGATCGAGATAGGTGACCCTAAATAGTCTCACGCCCCAAAAGTGACTGAGGAAATCCGTCTAACGGTCACAATGTTTAAGCAACCAGGGGCCCTCCTTAACGAAATTAATTCTATATTCCGTGGGAATTTTGAAATAAAATTTTATTCTAATGTTCAAAGAAGAGCTTCAAAAAATTAGTAAAATTATAAAATGCTATAAGCATATAAATAAAGGAAAACAAAAATTTTTTTTGAATTTAGGAAAGACTAAAAAAGCGAGAATCCTCAAAAACTCGAGATGGAATTTTTTTGACAATAACAATTTCTCTACTTCCTTCATATTCGAGCAAGTCAATAAGGGAGTAAGTACTCTTTCTAGAAGTGAAGCCCCTGAGCGGCGAGGCTGGTAAATATTAAAAAAAAAAATGTCTGAAATTTGGTTGATTGGCTAAATGAGTAATTAATAATATTTAATGGCTGGAAATGTATTGAGGAAGGATGTGAAAATGCAGGCAGCCAAAAATAAAACGCTCTCAATTCCCTTTGAATGTCCAGACGTTTCGGGCAAAATTTATTCGCCCATCCTCAGTGAACTATTCTATTGGGAGTGAGTTAAGTCTCCTTTGATATACATAGTGGTTGTTAGACTCTACTACACATTACTTGATTGTATCTTGACTATGAATATAGCAAAAGTTTTAATATCAAAAAACTCATTCATCATCATATTATTATATAAAATAGAATACGTAGTAGAGTCTAACAACCACTATGTATATCAAAGGAGACTTAACTCTCTCCCACTAGAATAGCTCACTGAGGATGGGCGAATAAATTTTGCCCGAAACGTCTGGACATTCAAAGGGAATTTAGAGCCTTTTATTTTTGGCTGCCTGCATTTTCACATCCTTCCTAAATGAGTAATTATTTGACAAAAATATCTGGTCAGAATTTTTGTTTCAGCTTTGTTGAATAAAATATCTCCAAACTTTATCTTTTTTATAAGACTATTGATTATAAAATTCACCTGAATTAAACTGCGTTTTGCTAAAATATAACAATTGAAGGGCTTAGTGGAAGATAGTCACATGCCACAAAACATTGTTTTGGGGGGGGCCCCCCAAACAAGATTTTCCCCCGAAACCCAAAAACACTCATCCTCCCCCTCACCTTTGGCCCGGGCCGAAACCGGAAACCAAAACAAGTATTCATATTTTTCTTTTTAAAATAATTTTTTTTTTTTTTTTTTTTTTTTTTTTTTTTATTTTTTTTCCCCCCTCTCAATAAATTTTTTTTTTTTTTTTTTAGAGTTAATTAAATTTTTTTTTTCCATTAAATCAAATTTTTTTTTTTTTTTTTTTTTTTTTTCTTTTTTCCCTTTTTTTATCTTTTTCCCGGCCGAAAGGCGAAATGACGAAGTAGTTTTGAGATATTGACACTTAAAGTTTGTCTCGGATCTGTAAATCAGCCATTTAATTTATAATAACTTTCTTTATAAAAATGAACACTTGTATGTCTTACAAAGCATATAGTAGAGATTTCGGATAGAGAATTGAAATAAAAAAAAAAATGTCCCCAACAAGCATCGAACTAGCGACTCCTTGTTTACTAGACTGTTGCGCTTACTCTCTCGGCTACCAGACACTGTTGACATGTAAATAAAATTATCCAACTTATAGAACTCGGAAATCTTCAAAGTCGATTTTCTTGAGTGTTCTTGAGTAGTGCATCGTACTGCTTTAGGAAATTGATTTCCAGATACTAATCTTCAAATCCTATGAGTTTGAAAAAAATCGGTGACCCACCACCCGTGGGGACTCCTTGTAAGCTGTGCTGTGTTGGTGCAAACGGGCATTCTAATCCTCAGAAAAGATATTAATTTTAATTTTATTTCACCCGGAGGGCAGTATTGGCCTTTGGAACAAGAGTTTTTCTCTCTCTACTGTTGTAGCTTGCTAAAGAAAGAAGTGTGGACATGTAATAATCATTTGGTTAACAATGCCTCTTGGAGAAAAGAGTAAATATTAATATTTATAATGATTATAATGATGTACAACAATAACAAAACACTTTGAATTCCTTGATATATTATTTGTTATTTCGCCCTCCGTTTTGTTCTTCAAACAATTAATTGTTCCAATAGCGGAGGCCCCCCGACAAATTCAGGACCTCCTTAATAATACATGAACGAAATGAATCAGCATTTTTTTTTCCTTTTGAGTTCCAAAGAAGTCGATCCGATCGATCGTTTTTTGTATCGAAGACAATAAAGGAAGTAGGAAGCCCGCCTAAAGAGCAAGTCCACAGGAAAGTCAAAAAAAAAAAAAAGAATTGGGGGTTAGAAAATAAAAAAAGAGCCGATTAGATCGCCTCCGGACGTGTCATGTCAGATGACGGTGTGTGTGTGTGCTCGTCCAAGCAAATTGGCGTCCCACCCCCACCCTCAACGACGACGACGACGACGGCGACCTTAGTAGCAACCCTCCTCGCTTTGCAAGTCTAAAAAACGAAGGGCGCCGGCGCCGCCTTTTTTTTATTTTCCGGTGAAAAAGGGGGTGCTGGTGTTTGCTCAGGGGGTGGTTGGTTCCCTTTACACTACACTCGAACAGAGTAACGCTGTATCAATATATCTCTGATTTGCCTTTGCAATATTCCGGCCTGCCGCCCTTTTTTTGATTTATCTCCCTTCATATAAATTATCTTGGTTTATAATTATTATGACAGCATAAAGATTGAGTGGCATAGCTGACTGGCTATTTTTGAATATGCAACCCCTTCCACTACCCACTTGATTTAAATTTAAATCTAATAAATTTTATAATCAAATGAAATGAGAATAATAAATAATTCTGAAGAACAAAATAAGCGAAGGCAACAAGTACCATAACACATGAGATAGTTCTTTCAAAGTGGACAACCCAAATGACCAAGGCACAAATGAGATTTGTCTCTAGAGTCTCAAATTAGTGGTAAGCATCTGTTGGTACGCAAGCAGACACGATTATTATTATACAATTTATAGTTATTTATTAATAATCTAAAAATTCATTGAACCTCTTTTTTTGGAATGGGTGCATAAGGTCCAATAAAAATTTGGCGTGATTTCTGCACATTATATAACTTTCGAATATCGAAAGTAAGAGAAAATGCTGTGTGGTTAGTCACACAAAGGTCTAACGAGGCCAACTCACAGAATTGCTCAGGGTCGTAGGTTGCCGATTATAGGGGCAATTAATCAGTGAGTTGCCAATATTTTCTACCTCCAAACAAGGGCGGATACAAGGGTGGGGAAAGGGGGTAATTCCCCCCTGAGATTTGAGAAAAATATTTTTTAATTAATACTTTAAAATTTGATTTGTATAGCCTATATATTCTAATAGAGTAGTGGCTAGGATGGCGTACGATTTGGGGCTCCTTGGACGACAACGCAGAGGATCATCTAGGATGACTTGGCTTCATAGAGTCAGAAGAGATATGACCGAGCGTGACCTGTCGGAGGCAACAGCATTGGATAGGGTGGTGTGGAGAAGTAAGATAAGGACCGCCGAATAATCAGGCGAGGAATATATTCTGGTAAACAAGTACAGAATGCGCCATTAAATTACCGAAATTAAGAAAAAATGGTGTGCTGTGCGACCAGTCACACCAGATTACCTCCCCCATCAAGAAACTCCTCTGGATCCGCCCTTGGCTCCAGGATGCAAAATAGAACGAATATGTAGGGCTATCTATGATACTTGACAGCATCCGCTGTTCCCGAAATAATTTACTGTAGCAATTAAGTAGAATGGGTGGAGATAGGCGGAAACGCCTAAGTGAATGTGTGAGATAGTGTGTGTGTGTGTGTGTAGCATAAAGGTCGATTCACATTATATGTAACGTCAACGTCGACGGAACGGTACGTCAAATCTGCTACCCATTCACACTGCACCGTCAAGAACCGGCAAAGACACATCCGGCTGCCATTTTTTTTTTTTTTTTGTTTAAGTGCAGTTGGAGTTGTTACTTCAGTTAGTCTTCATGCGTGTAGAATTTTGTATGATAAAATATTATATGTAATTTAAAAATATACCATGTACACCTGTTGTATTTAATTCCTCTCCTATTTTCTCCCATATCTTCATCTTGTGGAAATTATCGCTGTTTTTTTTGTGAGCCATGTTATACAACTCTTCATACTTGCGCACATTTTCGATAAGAGCTTCGTCATTCATTTTTACTTTCTCTTAACCTATATATGAAATATATAGAGAGAAAGTATTGGATTCATGTCAAAAATTCGATGTCGAGATTTTGATGGATCTTCACGTTTTGAGGTCCCCTGAATCCAAAAAGTGGTTTTCGCGACATGGTCTGTCTGTCTGTGTGTCTGTGTGTCTGTGTGTCTGTCTGTGAACAAAATATCTCAATAACGAAAAGAGCTAGAAGGTTGAAATTTTATATTTAAGTTAAACACCCCCCGGGACCGGAAAAATAAGCTTTTAGTCAAAATCGGCCAAAGAGTACTAGTACTTTACTGATGTACTTTTTCAGTTTTTTTCGATTTTCTCAAAATTTGCTCCAACGATTTTTTTTTAAAATTCAAAAATCAATTATTTTTTAGATGCTCTTTAAAACGTATATTCTCATTTTGCGATTGAAATCTTCTGAAGACCACTTTACTCTTGTACTTCATAGAAAAGATAGGAGAAATGGTTCCCATGGTAACAAAATATAAATATTTTCCCATACTTATAAATTTTACATAGTGAATACAATTGTTCCGTACTGTCGGGAACTAAATATATGTTGACACGAAAAATCTAGTGTGACAAGCATAGAACACAACTTTCGATTACCAAGGTAAGAGAAGTTGTGTGCTGTGCGCCAGTCACACCAGATTTTTTAGATTGTAAATGACAAATACTCTGTTGAAATACAGATGCGTAGGTACTTTGTGACTGCTAAGGTTGGTTTTCACATTCACATTATTCGAACGGTTCAGGAACGTACACGTTCGGACAGGCACCGTCACTTCAAACTATTCTTTTCGAGAAATCCCACCGTCTTGCGACGTTGACGGTCCGTGACGTTGCCGGTAAGTGTGAACAGCACCATTAAAGATGCATTGTAGAATATTTTTACGTGACGTTGCCGTTCCGTTCCGTGACGTTGACGTTACGTATAATGTGGATCGACCTTAAGTCGGAAAAGCAAAAGTCTATTTTCCTTTTCTTAGAAAGAAAAATTAAGAAGAAAATACAAATTTGAATAAAATAAAGAAAGAAAGGAAATTTATTTTCTGCATCAGTGGATGTAGAGCTATTTAAAAACATGAATAATTAAATACGTTATTTATTTTTTTAAACCTTCCTTCATCATCATCATCATCATCATTTAATGAATATTTAATGCTATTACTTAAACATTTGGTAAACATTCTTAGAGCTCTCTGTGGGAAAATTTTTTGGTACGCTATATATCTAAAAAGAGAATCCATAAATAGCTTTCTTTTGATATTAAGAACCCAAATGAATATTAATATGACAATATTTAGCGAGATGTCGAAAGAAGATCTCGTCTTCTTTTGGTACGCTCTCTTTTAGGGGAGAGGGTTCTTTTTTTGGGTTTGGGTATTTACTTTAATTGCATTATTAATTTTCCGTTAGTCGTCGTCGTCGATTCCCCTGCATTCTCTCTCATCCATTTTCATCAACCCCCTCCACCCCCTTCCGAATAACGTACTCTCATATTGATGATTGTTGATTTAGAGGGTTGTATGAAATAGGAGAAAGAAAAAAAAAAGCAATTTTGCCTGTTTATCAAAAAGTCGAAATTTACACAGTTGAAAAGACAAGCGAAGGGAAGTATAGGAATTTTTATTTTCCCCCCTCCCCTACCTTACAAGTTAAAACAAGCAAGCAAGTTGTCCACCCTATTCTTTTATAAAAAAAAAAAATATTAAAGAAATATTATTGACTTTCATTTGTTTTTAATAGGGAATAAAATCCGAACAAATTTACGCATGAATGAACTTAAGATTTTCAATAAGTAATGACAAAATAAATATAGAAGACGAAATTGGAAAGGTTTTAATAATAAATTGAACAATAATAATTTCAAGAAGGATATCCAGCCATAATTTTATACTCAAAAATACAAATGTCAGTCAGCCTTTGAAATTATTTTTTTTACTATCTTTAGAAGAAATAACAGAAGACAGTCAATAAAAAATAATAATTATCTCTGTCGACGTTTCGAACGCAATTCGGTCTCATCATCACGACAAAATTTATTCATACTTAAAAGAAATTACATAACAATCATACGTTAGACTAAATGTCAAAAGCATAGCTCAGATTTTGCAATAAATATATTATATTTTTTTTTTTTTTTTTTTTTTTTTTTTTAAAAAAAACATTCACACTTTTTTCTCATTCACACTCACATTCACACACACATTCATACAGTCTTTTCGGCAACTTAGGCCATATAAGACTTTGACGATAACCGTTGTAATATATTTATCTATTGGGGGTTCAGGCATTTTCTATTTAAGCCATCTGGTATCCAAATGGCTTAAATAAAATCATCGGACTGCCTGGGTCCGAACCCGCGACGCACAGTGGGCTGAAATAGGAAAAAAGCGGCCATAATTCGAAAAAATGAACTTCAAAATATAAAAACAACGTTTTGCACACTAATAATAGACTATATGTGGACCTCAGGACAATAATTCATTTTTTTTTTACCCAACCCAAACCCGAGTTATAGAGCGCCAAAGTGGGCAAGATAACTTACTAACTTTTCTTTGCGTTTTAAGTCGATATTCAGGAATTTTTTTCATGTATTAATATTGATCCAATTTTAATGAATTTTTTTTTGAATCATAGATAAATTAATCTACTTTCTGAAAATATTTTTGTTTTTCTTGTATTTCAGTTATTTATTTTTAAATAAATTTTTTTTGTAAGTAAAAAAAAAAGCAATATAAATTTTTTTCAATTTCAAAAAAGTATATGGGCATCCTCTTGCGGCTCCCTAACAAACTCAATAGATTCTGAAACTAGAATACATGTAGAACATGATTGCATCGGAACTTTTTGCCCGATTTTGCCCGCAAAATTTTTATTAATTTTTTTATAATTAAATCGGCAGAAAAACAAGTGATTTCCTTCAAACCATATGAACTTCTCTCTGCTTTACAGATAATATTGAAACGTGACAAAGGGCTGATGGACAAAATAAAATCAGGCTATTATTAGAATGACCATAAAATATGAAGGGGGGGCCTCAAATTTTGTAATCTTTTGAAAAAATAATCTATTAAAAGGGAATATTCAATATTTGAAAATTTCATTTTTTTCTTGTTCATATTCTTATTAATATTATTGAAATAACTATATTATTTTTGTATACAAGTGATAAAGCCCCCTGGACCCCCTTATATGCCTTCAGCGACCAAATGCATCACATTTATTCTTGCTCACTGTTTGGAAATTTTGCAATTGCTCGCCTTCGGGGCAAAATTTTAAAGTTTTAAATTTCCCTCACTGACTCCACTTCCTTTGTCTCTGGCCAATCAGCGAGAGACACTGGTAAACAGGAACATAAAACAGAAGTTAGTGGCTAGAATATAGTAATTTATTTTTTAGCAAATAATTTTTATTTAAGTATAATGACAGAGACATAGAAGCCGACTCCAAGGGGCCCAAGGGGCTCGAGCCCCCTCCCCCAATGTTGAGGGAAGAGAAAATAGTCATCTTTGTAATCAGCAATCCATTAAAATGTATATAAAGACGTATTGCTTATATAAGCTTATATCAAAAAAAATTTTTTTTTTTGACCCTTTGAGTAAGGGGTAGTTCACCCCATGCATGTTTTTTTTAAATAGATGACATCTTTGGAATCAGTAACCATTAAAATGTATATAAAGACATATTGCTTGTAATTACCAAAAAAAAAAATATTTTTTGCTTCCTTCAGTAAGGGGTAGTTCACTCCATCTATATATTTTGTAAAAATAAATGACATTTTCGTAACGAGTGACCTTTAAAATGTATATAAAGACATATTGCTTGTAATTATCAAAGCAAAATTTTTTTAACACCTTGAGTAAAGGGTAGTTCACCCCATGTATGTTTTTAGTAAAAATAGATAACATATTTGGAATCAGCATCCATTAAAATGTATATAAAGACGTATTGCTTGTAATTATCAAAAAAAAATTTTTTTTTTTATCCCTTCAGTAAGGGGTAGTTCACCCCATGTATGTTTTTTGTAAAAATAAATGTCATTTTTGTAAAACGCATATTTTTTTTGATTTTTTGGCATATGTTTTTCTTTATATTTCACACATCATAATTTTTTTTTCAACTTTGTCAAGGGGTAACTTCAACCCTTTTTGGTAAAATATGAAAATATTGAAGGGTATAGAAGAACATATGATTATGTATGTATAGTTTTAATTTTGTAAAAATCCGCCCAAAAAAGATAATTATGGCCGCTTTTTTTCGATTTCAGCCCACTGTGCGACGTTTGGTATAGGAGGTAGCGCTACTTACTACGCCAAACCCGGGGCTATATATTATATTTAAAATTAGGAAGAGCAAGTACAGGTGCAGCAAAAAATAACTGTCAAAGGAGACGTTTCTGACGAAATTTATTTGTCCATCTTAGTCCTTATGACTGATCAAAGTTGTCAATTCTTTTTTTTTTTTTTTTTTAAACACTCACACACACACATCTACACCAGTCTTCTCGGCAACTTAGGCCGTTTAAGACTTTGACCAGAACCATTATTTATGAATCTATCTAAATTGGGGTTCAGGCATTTTCATTTAAGCCATTTGGATAATAAATGGACCAAGCCCGTAGGCTTGTCAATTTAATGCACATTATTTTAAAACTTTGAGCTTAAATATATCCCGATATAAGCCCTCAAGGACTGAAGATTGACAGATAACATGTTTCCATCAACATTTGGCATTATTTTTGAGTTTAGGCTTTCAATTTTGTTATTATAAAAAGAATTTGATTTTGACATTTATTTGTAAAAAATTAATATTTCGTAGTCTTCTTCAGGTACAATTCAATGTTACATCTGCGACAATCTCAATTGAATTGGGGGGGGGGGGTAGCCGAAGAAGACCACAGAATGAGTGGCCGAAACGGGAATTGTACTTTTACAAATAAACCACTGTTAAACCGAAAAATCAAATTTTTACTAATGATAACTCAAGTAATTACTCCTGGAGCTGACAACAGAGTATAGCAACAGCTACCAAGATCGTTGGAGTGAAACAATTCCAAGCACGGGGGAGAAGGGGAAGGAAGCTTGTGGAACGCCCCCAAGTTGGCATTAATAATGAATAATTTAATAAATAAATTTTCACTAAATTCTCTAAATGACCTCAAGAGGACAAATTAAAAAAAACATTCAAATATATTGATAAAAGAAACTCATTTTACATTACTATGCTCTAAAAAGGATCTGGAACAAATTTGTTCACAGAATTATAAATTAAAGTACAATAACGAGCGGAGAGGAAGGGAGAGCCAATAGGATGGGTCTCCCTCCCTTTCTTACTATATTAGCTATCCGTAATGAGGATATTAAAGTCTTAATTTAAGATATTAGGTCTACTTTTTCTTTTATGACAGATCTCTTTAATATCGCCCTGGACTCATACATATTCTGTGCGTAGGTGGGAGGCTTTGTGAGAAACTATTTAATGAGTAAAGCGAGTAAATATATTCTGATCAACGCCTCGTTCCTGCCAATATATCCGTGTCAATGTCCCTTTTATATCCTTCTGCTCTCAGATTGAGGATCAATCACTCCCCAATTGTGTCCTCTATCTCTTGATCCACCTGTCTCGTCTTTTTTCTCCGCTTTTTCTGAGTTTATATTTCATTTGATTGGATTCACATAAATGAGCATCGAATGCAAAATAGTCGTCGACGTCGTCGTCGACTATGAAATTTTAAATAATCCGATCAGATCGAAATGGTGGCGGCTAATGATTTGAATCTGGTCGCCAATGGAGACGGATATCATATATTTAGGCCAGGCAGAGGGAGAGCTGGGAATTAATATCCGTTTTATTATATCTATACTCCCGGCCGGAACAGATTCTCTATACCTAAGTCACATGATTAAAGGGCCGACGTCACGGTGACATACGATCCTGAGCAAGTACCTGTGTGTCGCCATCTTTTCATCGGTCTGTTAATTACGGAGTAATAGCGAAATGCAGTCACCAGATAATCCCCTCCCAGGACATGGATGCCTAACCATATCTCAATCCTGATCTATCTAATATTATCAAAGAATCATTTATTAATAGTTTTCTCTATTGGTGACATTTATCCAAAAGGATAATGCAAAGGCGACTATTTCGAAGAGGGAATGACAAGTTCCTCATGAAATCCCTTGAATGATATATACGCTTACTATATAGCGGGTGGGCCAATAGTGCGTGGACGGAAGATTGTGGGCTTATTAACGGGACATTTTTTAAATTAGTTGATCGCACTAATATCGGCGCTTTAGGGCTCAAATTAAAAAAATACCCATTTTCGTTCCCCTGCACCTCTATACAGGGTGGGTCCTATCAAAGTTATGTTTTTTTTCAATGGAACGCCCCGTTATTATTGCATATTTGGATTTTTTCGGCCAATTTTAGTATGAGTTTAGTGTCATGCAACGTAATCTAAAAACAAACCAAGGAGGCCGCAAATCGGGAATGTGTGAAAAAACGTTGTCTGAAAATTGAATACGAGTGAACTCATAAAATGGGGGACCGTTCTTCGGTGAGGTTACTACAGCATGAAATGTACTAACGTAGGCCAGATGGGTAACCTTGAATTATTTGTGTAGTTGGGAGTATGGATATCCGAATTTGGAAAACCCTCAATCATGGATGCCTCTGATTGGTCAAATTGAACATGCTACTTTTTTTTTTATGCCATGTAACGTGAAATTTAATTATCTTCAGATGATATAAGGTTGTCTATATCTATCTTTGGTAGTTTTCTTTTTTTATTCCAAAATATCTGATAACGAAAAAAAAATATTTATCATAAACAAAATAATTGAAATCCAAACGCAAAACTAATTGTAATAAATGGACAAATTATCTAAATATTCGAAAATGTCTTCAAATTTCCTTTAAAATCATTTATTTGAACTCTCGAAAAGAAATTAGGGTTATAGCGTTCAGGTTAGGGGGTGTTCATCTTGTTGACAAATCATAACCCGAATTTGAGCAAGCGGGACTTCTTATGGAGAAGTTCAAATAAATGATTTTAAGCGAAATTCTAAAGACATTTTCGAATATTTAGCATAATTTGTCCATTTATTAGCAATTAGTTTTGCGTTTGGATTTTTTTTTTTCAATTATTTTGTCTATGATAAATATTTTTTTTTTCGTTATCAGATATTTTGGAATAAAAGAACCACCAAAGATAGTATAGACAACCTTATATCATCTGAAAGATAATTAAATTTCACGTTACATGGCATAAAAAAGTAGCATGTTCCATTTGAAATAATCAAGTTATCCATGATTGGAATTTTCCAAATTCGGATAGCCATATCTCCCAAAACAAGAAGAATTCCTGGTTACCCATCTGGCCTACATTAGTAAAGATTTCAAGCCGTTATTTAACCTCAGCGAAAAGAACAGTCCCCTAAGTTTTATGGTTCACTCGGATATTCAATTCTTTTTTCAGACAGTAGTTTTTTCACACAAGCCCGATTTGGGCTAAACGGTTTGTTTTAGAATACATTGCATGAGACATAAACTCATACTAAAAATTGGCCGAAGAATCAAATATATGCCATATACAAAGCGTTCCATTGAAAAAAACATAACTTTGATATGGACCACCCTGTATATGAGGTGCAATCGGAACGAAAATATTTTTTAATTTGTAGCCCTAAAGGCCCCACATTATGTGCGACTTCAACAAATTTTGTAAAAATGTCCGTTATTAAGCCCACAATCTTCCGTCCACGCACTATTGGTCTACCCGGTATATATATATACAAAAAATCTGGTATGACTGGTCGCACAACACACTACTTTCTCTTACCTTTGTTTAGGGAAAGTGTGTTCTGTGCTTGTCACATGAGATTTTTTTGTGTCGAGATATATTTAGGCTCCGCCAATATATTGGAATTCAAGATGTAAATTTATAAACACGGGAAAATACAGAAGGGATCAAACTCGATTTCCTTTTACGCTGTCGGACTCCAAGAGAGTGACGCTGTGGAGCTCCTCTTTTTGTAAAATATCTTTCGGAATAAACCATTTATAAATATTTATATACAGTATATTATTAATAAAGTAATGTAATGTACATGCCAGGACAAAATTTTAGTTTAGTCAGAAACTATACAATTTGCAAATTAAACAAAATGAATGTGAACTAGGTTATGTGCAGTCATCAACGCTGCCAAATAGAAAAATACAAGCAAGGAGGAGCTTTATGACGTGGACCAATCAAAAACTGTAGACCAGAAAATTGTTTGTTTACTAGTTTCAGCCAACCCTGTGTATTTAAAGACCTTGGGAGATCGATCAGGCGGTGATTTAAAAGTAAATAATCTATTATTTTCTCCCGTATTAATATTCAAATAATTTAATTTATCTTTCAATTTTTGACTTTTTATCCTTTTTATTATTTAATTTAAGTGATTTTCCTCCATTGTGAGTAAATTATTGGGCCCCGATGGGGTCCCAAAAAGATTCTAGTAAAAATGATCGTTGGTGGGCCGCTGAGGCTAACCTAGAAAACAAAGAAATGTATTTTGCTTCGTATTGCCCTAGCCATGGACACCGAAAAAGAAGATGGAAATGAAATTATGAATGTAGAATTTGAAAAACGTGAAACCCAGACACCAATGAAAAGGAAAATTGAAGAGACGGATAATTCTTTACATGAATCCAAAATAATAAAGGATCAGGTGAGCCAATCATCAGGTCAATCAATTAATGTTATTTCCCATCCTAATAGTGCCTCGAGAGCCTTGCTACTGCTGCGGACAAAAACCAAAGCTCTAATTTTTCTTCTAAGGAAGATCAAGATCCAAATATAGCTTCTCAAACTATAATAGAGAACTTATATGCAAAAGCATGTAGTTCAAATAGGTATTTGTCTTCGGACCTGGGTCCATACTGTTTGTTTATTGAAAATATGAATAAAAAAATTAAAATACATGCCATGTTTATAGGCAAGTTGGATTAGGGATAATTTCATGTCAATTTATAAAAATATTAAGCTTATCCATTCAGTCGACCGGAAAAAGGTGAAAATTGTATTAGAATCATATGAGCAAGCAAATACCTTAATTGAAGCCAATTTTTGGTCCAAAGAAAATTTATGTTGCTACATTCCTAACTTTAAATTATACAAACAGGGCGTAGTAAGGAATATCGATTACTCTTTGTCCGAAGAAGATGTTCTTAATTATTCCCTCTCTAGTCAGAAAATTGTTAAGGCTGCTAGGATATATAAAAAGGATAATAATAATCCTCCTAACAAAATTCCAACACCAGTTTTCATCTTGACCTTTCGAGGTCAAATAATTCCAAGTCACATAAAAATTTTGGGGGTTATTTGTAGGACGGAGGTTTACCAACAACGGGTGATTCAATGTAGACGATGTCTTCGATATGGCCATATTTCTGATAGGTGTAAATCTCGGGAAAGGTGTGAAAGGTGCGGAGATTTTCACTCTTCCAATACATGCAATCAGGCTATTATTCAATGTATCTTTTGCAAAAGGAAATCACACAGCGACAAATATGAAATCTTGCCCAGAATTTAAGATACAAAAAACAATAAAAGCTACAATGAATAATGAAAACATGTCCTATTTAGAGGCAAAACATTTCTTGAGCGAAGAATCTTATGCTCACCAGCTAGCTCCTGATACAAACGATTCTGATGAATTTCCTGCCCTTCCTATTAAAGAGAATGTAAAGAATATATCTCCTTCTACGGTAGTCACTTCAAAAACTATAAATGAAAGCAAAATAACAAACAATAAGTTTCAAAATAGTCGAATTAATCCTGTCTTCTCAATCCCCCCAATTTCTCAAAATATCTCTAACTCTCTCAATATCCCAGAAGTTCCGATAACAAATAACGCTATCTATTTAAACAACATAAATGAGCTCAAGCAGATAGTTACACACCTATTGAATAAAGTCATTACCCTAGCAAATCCATCTCATACCTTTGAATTGTCTTCGGAAAAATTCCAAAATTTACTTTCCAATTTATTGGAAGAAACCTTAGATAGCTTCACAGCGAATGATAAAGGGTCTTCCATAAGCAATCAAAATAATTAAAATATATTTTTACGTTGCATCTCTTATAATACTTTGCCAGTATACAAGTCAATTGATTGACTGATGATTGGACACTGATTTTAATATAAATGTAAATATTATTGATATGAAAATATTATTTGAATAGTGTATAGTTATCGATGTGTATATATATTATTTATATCTTAACAAAACTGTATTGCTTTTTTTTAATAAAAAAAAACATTACACTTTTTCTCATTCACACTCACAATCTTTTAAACGTCACAGTCTTTTCGGCAACAAGGCCATTTAAGACTTTAAACGATATCCGTTCTTTATAATTAAGCATATTGGGGTCCAGGCATTCTTATATAAGCCATTTGGTATCGGAAATGCCTTATAAAATCATCGGACTGCCTGGGGTCCGAACCCGCCACGTTTGGTATACGAGGTTAGCACGCTAACCTCTACGCTAAAGCTTGAGGCAACTGTTTTGCTTAAAATTGTATATCTTTCCAAAATGTTCAAGCTGACTTTATGGAACTTTTCAAAACTAATATGAACAATTTTATGAAAAAGTATGTATATTCGTATATTTGAAAAATGGCTTTATGGCACTGATCCGATAGCCACTTAAAATAAAAATAAAAAAAGACCTTTGGAAAATATTTATATTTTGTTACAATGGCAACAAATTTCTTTCTATCTTTCCTACCCAGTACAAGAGTAAAGTGTACTTCAGAAAACAATTTTTAAGGAGCAAAATGAGAATACTCCATTTACCAAAGAAAATCTAAAAAATAATTGACAGTTTATGAATTTTAACCAAAATCGTTGGGGCAAATTTTTTAGAAAATTGTGAAACCTGAAAAAGTACATCGGTAAAATTGCCAAATTTCGTAGTTGGTCGATTTTGTTCAAAAGCTTCGTGTCACGTCCCATGGGGTCTTAAAGTTCCTCTATTTATTTCTGTTTATAATTTTTCGGGATTTTTGGAGATGGGGCGGGAGGTAAGAACCCTCTGGCTACGACCCCAGCGCGGAGAATACAAAAACTCCCTTCCCCCAAGGAGATTTTCTGGCTACGGCCTTGTTAATTCGTATCCAATTGATTTAAATAAATTTTCATTCGACTGTCTGCTGATGAATAGACCCCATATAGTTAACAATTGCAGATATTTTCTTTTTTGGCTGTTGGCCATAGGCTATCCGGCCAGTTTTAACATTATACAAATATTATACAAAACATTAATACAAATTAAACAGAATACAAAAAACATTAATGTAAATAACACTAATATAACTAAACACATTTCAATATCACTGATAGAAATAATAAACATGAAATACTGTAAACCCTTTACAAGAACATACTTATACACATAGGCGTAGCCAGACATCTTGTTAGGGTGGGGCCAACCCCCTCGTTAGAGCGAGGGGGGGGGTTTGCAATTAATATATACATAGATTATTAATTATTTATTTAAATAAAAAAAAAATTAATTAATGTAGTGAATTGCGGCGTTAAAAAAAAATTCCCAATGGGAAATATATACAGAATATACTGTATACAGGGAGCGTAAACCAAGGGGGATATGAGGGGGAGTCTTCCCCCAGTCAGATCGAGTTGGCAAAATCGAGACGATTTGGCAAATAAAATTATTTAACAGAAATTTATTTTTATATTTTATAGGTAAAAAAAAAATTATTTTTTATAAGCTTATTTTCTATATATTGAAAAAAATTTTTTTTTAATTTTCCAAAAAATTATTTATTTTCTCTTCTGAATATAAATTTATGCAAACACAGAAAAAAATCATTAGAACTATTTTAAAAGAGAAAAATAAAATATTTGAACAAATAAAAGAAACCTCAGTCGTTCATTTGTAATTGGAAATGGAATAATGTTTCTTTATTTACTATAATTGTAAAAAAAAGGAATTCCAATTAAACAATGTTTTTGATAGAAATATAAATTTTGCCATAAATTTTTTGCGCCATCTGACTCTAGTTTTAGAGAGGAAATATAGAGAAAATTAAATTTTTAATAAATAATCTGCTCAAAAGCGACTTTTATTTTGAATTTTCCAGATTTTTTTTTAACTCGTTACCCATAAAGAAATATGCAGATAATTAAATACAAAAATAAGGCCTATGCTGTAAAGTTTGAGTCCAAGCGGAGGTGGCTAAGTGGTGCAAAATACGGTGCTAAAGTTTAGAAAAATTGGATTTTTTCATTTTTTTTTTTTTTTTCAGGACTCTCCTGAATAGAATTTTTACCATCCCTGGAATGCCCAAAAAGTATGTTTGCACGATCTATAGTTTTTAACTTTTCAAAAGTTAAGTTCAATGCTTATGGTAAAAGACTCTATCTTCATTAGGGGTGTCCAAAAGTTGAAAAAAAAAAAAACCTAGAAAATATTAGATTTTTCTGGAAATTTTAGTCGTGCTTTGCATCACTATATTGTCTCCAATTGGGATGAAACTTTATATTTCTATGTACAGTGGAACCTCGCTTAACGAGCATAATTCATTCCAGAATCATACTCGTAAAGCGAAACACCCGTTAATGCGAAACAATAACATTCTCCCCATAGAGCTGTCCCCCTCATGACACAGACTGATGTAACATGAGCACAATCTGGGACTTCTCTCTCCTCTCCACTCGTTATGCGAAACGTCACTTGTTAAGCAAGTCATTTTTTTTACCAAATTTTTTTTTTACTCGTTATGCAAATTGCTCCCTAAGCGAGGTTCTACTGTATTTCTTTTTAAGGGGTAAAGCCAGAAAATTCAAAATAATAAATATATCTAAATCTCTAAAACTAAATTTGATGGAAAAAAACTTATGATATTTTTTTATTGAGTGTAATTATATGAGTGAATCTCTCTCATTTGAAAAAATCTTGCCTTAATTAAATTTCTATCAAAAAATTTTGTTTAATCCTTTAGTTTTTTTAATATTAAAATAGCAAATTGAAGGGGAGGGGGACTTAACGTTCGAACATGTCATATAGCGACTAGGGAGCGTCGGACTTAGCCTCTAGTAAATTAATATGGTATGTAGGATGAAAAAAAGAGAATGAATTGAATAGTTGGCAAATTGATTAAATCTTAGTTGTAGCAATTTGATTAAATTTAGTTGGCAAATTGCTTAAATTTAGTTGGCATTTTTGGCCTCTCTCCCCCACTGAAAAATCTCTTCGCTACGCTCCCTGACTGTATTATATATATATATATAGTATATATATATATATTTTTTTAGGGCAAGCCAGGGGGGCAAAGGCCCCTCCCTCCCTCCCCCCTGGCTCCCCTACAAATAACACTGAATCGCAGATATTTATAATTGTTTGGCAATTCTTTAACATTTACCTTTGATATTTCACCAACTGGATGAACTTGCATTATATGACAACCCTTTTTAATATTAATATTTTCCGAATAATACTAAATTTTGAAATAAAGTAATTCTATCTTTCTCAATTCCTTTGGCTAATTTAGTTTAAAAAAAAGAAAATTCTAAACAAAGGGAGATAAATATTTTTTTTTTTAAGTAATCTTATCTTATTATTATATTTATTAAATAGAAATATGAAACCAAATTTAATTTTCTGATAAAATTTTACAACATATTTTAAGAATAACACCAGAGAGAGAATCATTTTATATATTCTTACAAATAAAATGATTCTAAAATATCAAACATTGATGTAAAAGATAGACAGACAGACAGTAATTGAATGAAGACATCGTTTTTGACAATAACAACGAAATCAATATCATCTTGGGTGGGGACGAACGAACAAAATTAACGTTATTCAATATACAGTGCGTTCGTTCGTATCGCACATTTAATTATATATTGTTATATTAAAGTTAAACAAATGTGAGTGTGAATCCCTACACTACATCTAACAACAGAAGAGATTCGAATTTCTTAGCGTAGGGGAGATTGGAGTATTCAATGTCAAAGACTGAGGAGATAAAGCGAGAGGTGTCGAGTTGCTGACGCCCCCTCCCTCTTTTGTACCCAGCAGGGTATGTACTTGCACACACGGGTCCCTTAAGGATTTAACTAGACAGGTCATACAAACAAACCGAGTATATACATAGAGACTTAGGGCAAATACAATCAAAGCTCGAAACCAACCAGGTAGGTGTACCGAAGAGGGGGAGGGTTGTATTCCGTCCCTCTCTAGTTATAATGGATGGATATCATTTTTAATCGAAAACAAAAAAAAAAAATGATTTGTATATGAACTGTGACCTCGTCAGCAAAAGAGAAGAGAAACATGACAAGAGATATTTTTTTTTTCGCAAATAACTTTTTATTTATGCCTTTTTATAAAAAATTTGTGACAAGACAAAAAAAAAAAGAAGCGAATACACCTATCATGAATTTTTAGGTTAGTTTAGTAGACAAGTTTTATGTTTAAATCTTTACGTTTGAGGTTAGTAGCGTCCAGATATAAAATCTTGTTAGTCTTGGGCCATTCATTAATTAGGTGGGTCTTGTGGGGGAGAGGGGTTAGAAAATCCTACATGTCCTTATGTAGGGGGAGGGTCGTAAACTTATTCTTACGTAATACTTTTTGAATCAAATTCAATACAAAGAAACTAATTTTATTTTGGATTCCCAATAGTTTCCTTTATTTTATAGTGTACAATGTATTTAAATTCTATTTATAATTATATTATTTGAACAAGACATGTGAGTGTTTTTCATTGATGAGGCCAAACATCCCATGGCCCCCGGGACTCGAACCAAGGATCTCCGCCTTTCCGGGGCACAGGCGTGCTATCCATTGCACCAGGCCACCGACCCTCGACCTGCACCAATAAACTCACTTCCCCTTATATGCAGTTAGTCGCGCAAGTTACTAACCTCGTAACGAAAACGTGAAAAACTTTAAAGAAAAATTTTCCACTTATGCGCCGCTTGTTAAACCAGTAGAGGGACAGATATCTGGATCTGCTCTAACACACTACTGTAAGCAGCAAAGCCCAAAGGGCAGCGGGGTTAAGTTATAGCTAAATATTTTTCGAGAGGAAAGGCGGAGATCCTGGGTTCGAGTCCCGGGGGCCATGGGATGTTTGGCCTCATCAATGAAAAACACTCACATGTCTTGTTAAATATATCTATGACTAGTTAAGTCCGAATCGAGGTATTTTGAATACTATTATCTTATTCAAATATATAGATCTCGAAAAATATTTAATTATATTATTGCTTATTGAAAAAAACATTTTATTATTTAGAAGAACGAGATAAAGTCTTACTTAAGAAAGGGGGAGGGGGGTTCGAGAAATCTTATGCATACTTACATGGGGGTAGGGGGGTCAAAAATGACTAAAATTGTCCTTACGTAATTAATGAATGGCCCCTTATCTCTCGAATCGCTCATCGGGTAAAGATTAAGGCTTACTTTGCTATGGAGTTAGTTGCAGGTGGAGATGCAAATTAAGAATAATTAAAAATTTATTTTCAATATTTATTATTGATAGGATCCGGACCGAAACAAGATTTTCAGCCGAAACCGAAACCGAATATTCGGCCTCAATCTTAGTTTCGGCCGAAACCGTAACCGAAACCGAAACTTGTATTTCCTATAAAAAATTATTATCATTTTACCTTTTTTTTTTTAAATTTTTTTCCTCCAGCGGAAAAATTTTTTTCCCCTCCGTGAAAATCATTTTACCTGTTTTTTTAGGGAGACTAAATTTTTTTCCGCACCTTTTCCGCTTTTGCAAATCATTTGAACTTTTTTTTGGCATGCGAGTCTCATCACATCTTTTCAGACTCAGGTTCGACTACTTTTTGGCCGAAACTGGCCGAAACCGAATATTCGGTCGGTCTCTAATTATTGATGACCAACTGCAGCAAATTGGTTTCGGTCACTCAGAACCATCATTAGGTCTGCAAATTTACAAAATTAATTAACAAAATAAGGCAAGATCATCCAAAACATCGGACAATCAAAGATATTTAAGTTAACAGTAAAACTCACCAAATTCCATGTTTCGAGATCACAAATGAAACTACTCCGTATGACATTAGAAATATTTTCAAAAGCGCCTCAGCGCCCGGACTATATTTTATTTGAAGACCTCTAAGAAGGCAGGTATAATCAGACAGATAACCGAAACCGATATTGCAATAATAAATAGATTTGGATATATACAGTACATGCTTTTATTTCCCATTTTCTTTGCCTTATTATTCTCACAGAGCGGAGTCAGCTGAACCTAATCGTACCATTCATGATTTTTTTTTTAAGACCGGGAAGGAATAGAACAAGCCGGCCCGTTGTACGGTCTGACGCCTGTAGAAAGTATATAGGGAAAAGACTGCCATTTAAAGAATAGAAGAGCTGCCAGTCTCAGCTCTGGTAGTTCGTGGTCGTCATTCACGTAACCACAAGATGTGGGCCCATGAGCTATTTATTCAATTATACATACAAGTAACGCCTTTGAAGAAGATATCGAAATTTTCTTTTGGAGCTCTTTTATACATGAATTTTGTTGCAATATTTTTCGCCCTTGAAGAGGAGTCGTTCATCACCACATAATCAGCAACAATCAGTGTTCATGTGAGAAAAAACGTCTCCGGGAGCGATAAGCATATAGAGGCTTTTCATTTGGCTGAACCTGCCCTTATTTAAATCAAGTATATTCACAGCCAGCAAATTCCTATTCATTTAAAGCCTTTTTGAAAGAGAAAACGAGACAATCATTCATTGGTGAACTTTTGTGGTAATTTAAAGAGATATTGTCAAAAAGTTGAAAAAAAAAAAAAAAAAATTATGAAATGTTATTTTATATCTAATAAATGAAAGGCCCATATACATACATTCATACATAAAATATTATACACATAAAGGTATTATATTAAAGATATAAATATGAAAAATATTCTTTTTAAAAACATCGGACGGACTTTTTATTTTTTTATCGAAGCATATATCAGATTGAAATTATTCATAACAAGCATTAATCATTAATCAAATATGAAGCTCTATATATTCATATAAAATGAATTAAAATAAAAAGTTGAATTAGTTTTTTTTTTTTCCAATTCACTTTATTTAATTAAAGGACCCTCTGATGTTTGATGTTTGAAGTTGGAACAGCTTTATTATTATATCAAAATGTTTTGTGTTTGTTATTATTATTATTATTATAGTAATCATTTCATAATGTATATCAAAGGTGTAATAATTATCCAAAGGAATTTTTTTTTTGTTATTGATTTGTTTTTAAGGGGAAAAGAAAATTTCAATTTTTTTAAAGGAATTTTTCGGCCATTTAGACCTCCATTTTTCTAAATAAATTCGAATTTGTAATTTAGAAAAATTATCATCGTAGATTGAGGTTTAGAAGCGAAGAGGTCATTGGCGTCATTTCACCTTTTCCTTGGGGGGGGGGGCAAACTTTGTTTTTCTTAAAATTTACTTTCAAATCGGTATCTCAAAAATTTGGCCAAAAGGCATTTAATTTAATTAATTATTACAGGAGTATTTTATGGCTGGTAAAATTTAAATCATGAATAAAAAACAGAAGGAGGTTCTAATTTTGAACTATCTAGATTTTTAAAGGCGTTTCTCCTTAAAAATATGCAGATAGTTATTTTTTTTTTTTAACACACTTTTTTCTTACTCACACTCACATACACACAGTCTTTTCGGCAACTCAGGCCATATAAGACTTTATACGTTAACCGTTATTAATTAATATACATATTTGGGGTCCAGGTATTCTTATTAATCATCGGACTGCCTGGGGTCCGAACCTGTGCTTTTTGGTATACGAGGTCAGCACGTTAACCTCAACACCAAGCCCGGAGGGCATGCAGATAGTTGAATTACATAGAAACAAAAAGTTTGAGTCCAATCGAAGGTGATTTAGAGGTGCGAAATAGGGCTAAAAGTTTAGAAAAATTGAATTTTTTCAGTTTATTTAATTTTGGACACCCCTATTACAATTTTATTCTTTTCGTAATGCAAAATGCGCGATGAGAGAAGCAAAGCGCCTAAAAGATAGGCAGCCGGAGTGTTTTTTCACCAGATTTTGATTTTTTACTTTTTTATAAATTAGTTAATAATTAACAAATTTTCACGAATGAATGATTTTTTAAAAGGTAAAGAACTATAGAATATTGTCAATATATGTTTTTTGCATCCAGAGATGGAAAAAATTGTATTAGGGGTGTCCAAAGTTAAAAAAAAAAACTGAAAACTTTTTTAGCCGTGTTTTGCACCTCTAAATCGACCCCCGATTGGACTCAAACTTTTTATTTCGATGTAATTCATATATCTGCAAATTTTTAAGAGGCAACGCCTTAAAAAAACTAGATAATTCAAAATTAGAGCCGCTTTAGAGCATATTTTCTAATAAAATTTAATTTTCTCTATTTCTCTAAAGCTAGAGGTGATGAGGCAAAACTGATGGCATTTTAGTTAGGCCAAGAAATTGCTTCAAATACCCCGGCAACAAAAAAAATGTCTTTTTTGTTCCCCTGTGTTATTTAAGGAATTTTACGCTTGACATTAAAAAAAAAAATAGAATTTCATCGTCTCCCAGTCTTGCAAAAAAAAAAAAGAAAAAAAAATCCATAATTTCGCTATTTTAAAGAGAGAGGAAATAAATAATATAGGCAATCTTTTTTTGTGGAAAGTCTTTAATAGAAATTGAAATTTTTTAGTTTGAAAACTTTTTTTTTATTTTGTAGCCTGTATTTACAGTCTCTTCTTTTTATTTCCTCTCTTTTTGTTTGCGAAAAGCAGAGAAGAAATCTCATTTCCATTGAAAGCAAGTGTTTTCAGTAATCATCAAACTCCTATACTTACTCTAAACTTGGAAATAAATAACTTTTTAATGCAAAAAAAAAAAAAAAAAAATGATGACACTTTACGAATGGTTTGTTTGTCACTCATGTTGATAAATATTCACAAATGATAGATTCATTTAAAAAAAAAAAGATTAATGTCATCTTTCTTTTTTTTCAATTCCCATATAACTTCAAACCGATGTTAATATATATATTTTTTTTGTATTTTACAAATATTCCTCCTTAAATATCTCATCCTAATGATTTCCATAAAATGTGTGTTCGTCTATAAAAATCTCAACTCACGAACAGTGATTTATGACTGTGAAGCTTTCTACATTTATTTGAATGTATTGCGATCCATGTACGTGTATATATATAAATGTTTCTGAGAATATTCCAATTTCAATTTGCTGCCAACTTTCTCTCTAATATATTATTATATTATATATTTAACTCCCTCAGATTGCGCTTCAGTTATTGTTATTTGCAAATGAAAACCCGCATGTCGCTTTGATTACCTTGAGATGTTTATGATTTCACGTATATTCAACTTTTGTTATAAAACAAACTACATTTAGATGATGAAGATAGATTTAGATGCAAAAATAACTAAATTTTTCAAGTCGATTTCAGAATAAACTTATTTAATCAACTATTTTTAAACAAGGTTCTGAGGAAGGGTGTGACGAACATCAAAACGTCGACGAACTGATTGTAATTAGAATAGTTTTATTTTAATTACTAATTTTCCTCTTGACTTTATGGAACAGGTGAAATATAAACTTTAAATCTTTTTTATTAAACAAGCCTGAAGATGATCCCATCTAACATCGAAACGTCGCTTTTAAATAAAGTTGGAAATTTTGTCAATTTCTTTATTAACTGCTGGTCACAGACCTTTTACCTAACAAGTTTTATTTATTCAATACCTACGAACGATTTACTGACTACCCTACACTGTTTTCAAGGGATATTCATAAACAAGCAAGCCCAATAGGAAGTCTGTTACATAAACTGTTTATGAATTTTACATTCGGGTATATGAAAAGTTCATATAGCCTACTAAAAAATGAACTTTCATAAACCAAACTATTAAAAGTTTCATAAACTGGTTTATGAAAAATTTCATATACTAGTTTAAAAAAAAACCGCCCCTCAAGAGGTTTGAACTCGAGTTCTTCCCTTCATATGTATGACGCCTTTACCAACTCGACTACTTAAATAAACAAGGTTTTGAATTGATACTCGCTTTCAGCAACTCATTTCAGGCATTTTATAATAATAATAATAATTGACTCACCAGGACTGTAGATAAATATTTAGTTGAAGGTGTGAAGGTCAAGTCAGTCCAAATGATTTGAGAATGAAAATGCAATATATTATAATTAAAATAATTATATTTATTCTCGAAGCGTTCTTATAAAAACCTCAGACCTCTTGGGTTTATGATAAATTTTAATTTATGACAAATTCATTTTGCATTTTATAAGAACGTTTCGAGAATAAATATAATTATTTTAATAATAATATATTGCATTTTCATTCTCAAATCATTTGAACTGACTTGACCTTCACACCTTCAACTAAAATAATAAGTTAATAATAATAAAAAAAAGATATAATTAATAAATAAGAGTATTATTTAAGTCTTATATGGCCTGAGTTGCCGAGAGTGTGTGTATGTGTGTGTGAATGTAAGAGTGAATGGGAAAAAAGTCTGTGTTTTTTGAAACAGAGTATATTAAAATTCAAGCACGACAGTATATGAAAAACGATTGAAAATTCATATTTTAATTTTAATTCATTGATTACAAATATTTCGACAATTATACCATAGTAGCTTCATTCAGAAATGTATTTGAAGACAAAATAAATAATAATTGTAAAAGTCTAAAGACTTTAATAATAAAATGTTTATTTTTTTTAAAGAAGATGTAGCTAGAGAAGGAGGGAGTTGCATCCCTTTTCTCTCTCTCCCTTTTACCTTTGCTCACTTTTTAAATGGGATCGATGCGTGCATGTTTCATGCACGTTCGCCCATGCAGATTCATAAAAGATTGGCTCGGCCAGGTGTGACAAGATCCTCTCCCTTCCAAGAAGTTCTCTGGACCAAAATCCCTCGTCTCTCTTTCCCTTACAGATCTTTTAACTTTGTCTCGTTAAATTTGTTAGAACTTAATAGCACAAGATTCTTTCTTTATTTCTCTTTAAAAAGAACATTTTTTTTAACTTTTTCTTACCTAGTTATAGTTAAGAAGATATACAAGAAGATATACAGTAAGCCAAAGAAACAAAACTGATAAAATAAAAAATATTTTTTTCCTCAATATGTGCTATTGAGATTTTAAACTTTAATCTATTGAAACATGATATGATATTATACAGACGCAGCTACTATAGAATGATTTTACAGAGTCCTGATGGTGAGCACGACCGGTGCTCGAAACGTCGACATTAGAAGATAGAAAAAGTTTTAGTTAATTTTCTTCTGTTTCTCCAAAAATATTTTTACTAGGTTGTATACAAACATTTTGAAAAAAAAAAAAACAAAAAAAAAAAATGATTTTCGATTATTTATCTAAAAACTTCTAAAAGCCTTCGAATAAAATCCGGAGATTATTTTCAGGCCAATTTATTTGGATTTATTAAATATTATTTTAAAAAAATATTTTTAGAATCTCATATCTTTATTTATACTTGTAAAAGAAAAAGTTCATTTTTTTCGACCAGTGAGTGTACTTGTGTTTTTTCTTTGGTGACGTTTTTGTTCATAATTTCGTTAATAATTAACAGATTTTTACGAATGAATAATTTTTAGAAAGTCAAAGAACTATAGAATATCGTGAATATATGTTTTTTTTGAATTCAGGGATATCTAAAATTGTATTAGGGGTGACCAAAGCAAAAGAATCTTAAAAATGTCGATTTTTCTAAACTTTAAGCCTTTTGTGGCACGTCTAAATGACCTCCGATTGGGATGAAACTTAAAATTTATATGTATTATAACTATCTGCATATTTTTAAAGGGTTTCGCCTTAAAAATAATTTGAACATTCTAAATAAAAGCCGTTTTAGAGCACATTTTCTATTAAAATCTATTTTGCTCTATATCTCTAAAACTTGGTTCACTAATCAGATTTCTTGTGAAGAAAACCTTGTCAACTAGTGTAATCAATACATGCAGAACAATTTTATCCCTCGAGATGGGAAGCGAACCATTGATCCCTAGCAGCACACAAGAGGCGAGATTTCTACCTCTGCGGCATATGAGCATATAAATTGAAATAAAACAAAGCACGCAAGGATCAGTGTCAAAACAGAAATTGGTTATTAATTTTTTTTTATTTTCTATATTAAGATACCAAGATTACTCTATAAATTATTATTATTCGCTCCATTTATCTTTATTTCGATACAAAAATTTAAGGTTAAGTTTCTCATATCACGTTAAGTTTATAAATCAAAATTTCACACGCAGCCAGCCATCTCTATAGTTTAACCTAAATAAATAAATCATTTTATATAGCTATATAGGAAGATTTTAAATTATCCTAAATAAACGTTTTTATATTTTCGTTAGGTGCAAGAGAATAGCGAATGTCAAATATTGACACAACATTTCCATATTTGATATAGTGCTTGAGAAAGGAAAAAAAAAAACAGCTCACTCACCCTCAATGTTAATCATTATCCTTTGCCTTGGGTGTGAATGTTGCTCGGCACCAACCAATTCACTTACGGATAGCACTTGAGAGTGAAACGATTTGAATGACAAAGGAATTAGCAATGGGGACAACTCCAGGACTCGTTTATTAAAATCCTGGGACGCCAATAACTTTGAAGGGATTTTGGCGAATAGATCAATCAGTCTCTTTCTCTCTCTCTCAATGGATAAAATAGAAATAGGAAAAGGGATTGGCCATCTACAAAGGCAGTTAGCTGCTTCAAACAAATTCCTTGCTTGGTGGCGGCGAGTCTCTATCAGAGGAGGAGGATTGATGATGATTGATTAGGATGAATTAAATTTGGTAAAAATAAAATGCACTTGGAAATAAAATATGGTGGCTGGTTGCACAGCACACAACTTTACCGAAGGTTGGCTTGTCACACCAGATTTTTTGTGTCGACATATATTTAGTTTCCGTCATATATTAAAATTCAAGATGTAAAATTTATAATCGTGGAGCCTACGGGCTTGGTCTAGTTGGGGCCTACCTTCTATACCGAACATCGCGGATACGGATCTCAGGCAGGCATGATTTTATTTAAGCCATTTGGATACCAAATGGCTTAAATAAAAATGCCTGGACCCCATATAGATATTATAAATAATATCGTCAAAGTCTTATATGGCCTGAGTTGCCGAAAAGACTGTGTGAATGTGTGTGTGAGTTTGAGTGTGAATGAGAAAAAAGTGTGTATAATCGTGGGAAAATATTTATTACCATGGCAATCATTTCTCCTATATTTCCTATGAAGTACAAGAGTATAGTGTGCTTCAAACAATTTTGAGGGCAAAATTAAAATATACATTTGAAAGAGCTTGTAAAAAATAATAGATTTTTGATTTTAATCAAAATCATAAGAGCGAATATTGAGAAAATCGAAAAAAAGTGAAAAAGTGCATCAGTAAAGTACTAGTACTTTTTGGCCGATTTTGATTAAAAGCTTCATGTCACGTTCCAAGGGGGATACCTAACTCAAATATAAAATTTCAACCTCCTATCTGCCGAACGAGCAACATGGTAGCTTTCAAGTGTTCTAATTGTAAGAGGCTTACATAGTGAAGGAGGTGAAATTCACTGGAGGAGTGCCAATAGGTTCCCAAAATATTTGGAAATAATCAACTTGAATATTTTAATAAGGAGAGACGCCAGATTTTTTATTAATGCAACTGGAGGAGAAAAGCTTCTTTTAAGACACTGGCTAATCATTTTAGTTGCTTAAACTCAACGGTCCATTCTTGAGCACATCAGGAGAGTGGCGCGCCGACTGTACTGGTGATTTTATAATTTTGTTTTAATATTTTTGAGATAGGCCCTATTATCTTGACAAGTATATCTACTTCCTCCTTAAGGAGCTTTAATTTAACATTTTGGGAAATGTAATAACTAATTTGGGACGATTAGTTAGTTACATTAGATAATTTTAATTTTTACTCTTCCATATATTAATAGGGCTTAACATAGAGTGAAAGTAGTGCGACATTGATAGAAATACTCGTTTTGAGTGGATTTTTCAAAATCGTCTGTTTGTGGTAAAAAAAATTCCCAGAAGACTAAGAGCTATGAGGTTGAATTTGAATAAATCGACCAAAGGGAACTAGTACAGTCGGCGCCGTAAGAACCTGATGTGCTCGAGGGGAGTCTTGAACTTAGGCAACCAAAATGCTTAGTCGTCAGACGTATTGTTTTAAAAGTAGCTTTTCCTTTTTACTTCAGTTGGATTAAAAAAATGAATATTTATTTATTTTAAAAATTGGGCTTGATTAAACTCCACTCTTGTGGCTTCGACTGTACTTTACTTATGTACTTTTTGCATTTTTTTAAAATTGGCTCTAAAGATTTTGTTCAAAATTCACAAAGCTTAATTGTAATTTAAATTTCATAAAATTAATTCTCTTCGTGTTATAGGCCTATGTTTATAAAATAAAAATTTAACATTCGCGGTGATGCCTCAAAATTTAATGTTACGCCCTTGATGCTCATTATTTCACGAATATTTTGATTATCGCTTTCAGTTATTATAAAATTTAATCTTTGATTTCAAAACTAGACAATTCAATGGCACATAATTAAAGGGTTATAATCAAACTCGCATCGATTTTAATTTTAGCCCCAGAATAGAGCAGGAGAGGGTAATCACCCCCCCCCCCCATTCCTGTAAATGAACTGAATATTTAACCTCCCCGAAAATCCCCTGCTTTGTAATCAATGGCTCATTTAGATCTAAGTTACTACAATAGGGGGCTTAATTATTTTCAAATAGAAACAAAATCCGCTCTGGGATGTATGCTCGAAAAACAAAAGAAATATAATCAACTATTTTTTTTCTTTTTTTTACTTTTTGATCTTTTTTTATTATGTTAAAAATATGTCACTGAGAGACTTCTAACAAATAGTGGGTCAATTCGACTTTTTTTTCGTTGTTGAAAATTTGATGATTCTTCAAATTATATTTCTATATATATAATAGACTCAAGGGCGGATCCAGAGGTGTTTTTCGGGGGGGGGGGGTAATCTGGTGTGACTCGTCGCACAGGACACTATTTTTTCTTAATTTCGGTAATTTGAAGGCGCATTCTGTACTTGTTTGTCAGAATATAAATTCAAATATAATTTTACTTTCTCTTACCTCTATATATATGTTAATATATAGAGAGAGAAAGTATTGGATTCATGTCAAAAATTCGATGTCGAGATTTTGATGGATCGTCCCCTGAATCCAAAAAAGTGGTTTTCGCGACATGGTCTGTTGTCTGTGTGTGTGTGTGTCTGTGAACAAGATATCTCAAGAACGAAAAGACCTAGGAGGTTGAAATTTTATATTTAAGTTAGGCACCCCCATGGGACGTGACACGAAGCTTTTGAACAAAATCGACCAAATTCTAATTTTTAAACTACTGAATAATTTAATAAATTGTCCGGTGCTTTTGGAATCGCTATCATTTAGAGTCCCAAGACCAAATAACCGAGGTTTTGATCTTTTCTGCATTCCAAAGCACAAAACCACATCATTCAAACAATCTCCATTAATTTCATCAATGGAATTATTTAATAAGGTGTTAAATGATTTTGATATATTTTTTCTTTCAAGATTTTGAATAATAACTAAAATAATTAATTAATTAAGAAACAACTGTACTTTTAATTTTTTTTATTTTGTTTTATCAGGGCTGATTTAGAGCATAGGCTCTGTAGCCCTTAGTATTTGTAAATATATTATTGTAATATTTAATTCAAATAAATAAATAAAAAATAAAATATATAATATTTGTTAATGAGAACAAAGTACGATTAAACATACTTTCTCTCTATTGATTTCATTATAGGTAAAATAAATTAAAAAATAGTTGAAAATAATTGAAGTCAAGCAAAAGACGTGTGTAGAAGACACAGCCAACACCAAAAAAATATACAAATAAGTATTTTATTTTTTATTTATTTTTCTCCCACTACTGATTTCGACCTTACAGTCTTTCCCCAGGGAGGGGAAATGCCCTACTCGTGAGAAATCAGTATGGATGGTATCAAAGAAAAATATATAAAATATATTTTTATTGGGTATAGGAGACATTGCAGTCAAGGAATTAAATAAAAAACTTTTATTTAATTATTAACCGTCGACATTTCGCTCGCAAGTCACGACCTTCCTCAGGACCTGTGGTCAGAATTACAAATTTTCGACAGTATAATATTTATTTATAAACAATGATATAATTTTTTTAAAAATATTTATATTATTTAACAATATGATGAAAGTAAGTTCCTTGGCTGCAAAGTCTCCTATACCCAATTCAAAGCCACTTCTCATCACAATATATTTTTATTTTTGCGGGACTAAAAAATGAATGATAATTTTTTGACTCCACCTCAACATTTTAAAACAACTAATTATTTTATTTATATGACTAAATGTTTGCACTTTCGTTTTTCTGTTCTTTGGAATTTTACCCAGAATTGAATGTGTTGGGTTAGCTCCTGATCATTTGAACTCTGTTATAGTAATTGCTTGTTGGATTGGCAATAACCATAAGCACCTGTTCCAAACTTGCCATGTTGGTGGACCAGTGATTGACCAATTGGTGGTTTGGCCTGGGATCTGATGAAGGATGTGAAGGTCTGTGTGTGTCCCATTAACACTGACAGGAGAGAAAGAGAGAGAGAGAAGATGGAAGATCCTCCTGGCTTAGGGTCCTCGGTTGCTTGGGGGATTTGCCCGTCTCGTAAAGTTGCCACCAGGATTTAAAGGCCTGGCGGATGGAGAAGGGAGGGGTGGTGCGGGGGGGGGTTATGTCCCGGTAACCCGTTTCCCGTCATTTCCTTTCCTGGCAGAGCGAGGATAAGATATACAACACAGACGATATTCTCTTGTTAACATCGCCACCAACGAATATTCTTTCTCTAAGACCTTACTTCCCTCGGCCAGGAGACTTAATTGGAATTTACATCCCCAGGTAATAAATATAAATAAAACCGTCGTCGAGATAATAAATAAATAAATAAAAATTTACTCTTTTTTGGGATTAGAAAGGAAAATCTAGGATTTGGAAAAAAAAAGGGATATAAAAAATAAACTGATGGGACCACTATTTAACTAATTAAAAAGAAATGTATTCACACATTACTTTATTAAAAGCTAAATAAACAGATAACTTTGCCCACCAACCATAGGTTGGGTAGGTGAAGTTAATGTAATCGTAAAAAAAATCGAAATTGAACTGAAGCTGTGTTTTGAGGTCCCCTGAATCCATTTAACTACTTTTTGCAATGATGTCTGTGTGTGTATGTCTGTGATAATTTTTTTCGTCAACGAAAACTCAAAAACTATTTGTTCAATTGTTTTGAAATTTTGCACTTATAAACTAGGGGTAGAGGCCAAGAACAGAAAAGCTTTTGGTAAACATCGGACCATTAGGGGGCGCTTTTAGAGGGGAGCAATATTTTTTCTTGAATAGTGGGTGGGCAAAGTTTTGCGCTCGGCTTAGTCCGACTCTTTATACTTTTTTTTTTTAAACACTTTTTTCCCATTCACACTCACACTCACACTCGAACACACATTCACACAGTCTTTTGGGCAACTCAGGCCATATAAGACTTTATACGATGGCCGTTGTTATTTATAATATCTATTGGGGGTCCAGGCATTTCTATTTAAGCCATTTGGTATCCAAATGCGGGCAAAATGGTTTTTGGGAGTGGGTTTATGGGGGGGAGGTTTTTTTTGGGGGTTTTGGTGGGGGGGGGGGGGGGGGGAAGAAAAAGGGGGGGGGGGGGGGGAAGCTATTTGGATACCAAATGGGGGGAGGATACATAACTTAAATAATTCAACCTCAAAGCTCTTAGTCTTCTTGTGATTTTTTTTTTTTTTTGTAAAATCCACTCAAAACGAATATTTCTATTAAAATCTCAACATACGATCACACTACATTCGCTCTATTAACATATATAGATAAGAGAAAGTAAAAATTCAAATTATTACTTTCTCTTACCCTATATATTTATTTTTAATTCAACTACTTATTTAGTATTATTTTTTCTTTGGGTTTTCTCTTTAAAAAAAAAAAATAAATAAAGAGAATTTTGATATACTTTTTTTCAGAGTTAAGAGACAGATTGTTCCAGTAAATCATAAGAGAGAGAGAGAGAGAGAGGGGAGAGGAGAGAGAGAGAGAGGAGGTAGTATATCAAGGATATTCGGAATAGAAGAAATATAATAATAAATCTTAAGAGAGAAAAGCACATGGACGGGAAGGCGAATGGATTGCCTACTGCTTGCCTTTTATTTTATTTTATTTGGAGAATTAAAAAAAAGAAAAAGAAAAGAAAAGCTATTTCTTTTGTCTTAAGAATTGTTTAATATAAACTATCTGCGAAGTCCGCCTTGGGAGATTTTTTTTTTTAATTTGAAAAAGTGGAGGCCCCTTTTCAAAATAATCGATTCATTTACGACTTACAAGTTGTTAATCAGAAATTTGAAATATATGGACTATTGACTAGCTCGAGTATAGAACATTACACATGCCAAAAAAAATAAAGCTTTTTTTAGCGCATTGAAATATTGAGCTATTCCCGAGCATAAAGGGTTAGTTCTGATTTAAGCAATGCCTTCAGTTCTTGTTTTAGAGATAGAGAGAAATTTTTTTTTTTTAAACATTCACACTTTTTTATTACCTCACATTCACACAGTCTTTTTGGCAACTGAGGCCATTTAAGACCTTTAGCGATACTCGTATGTTTAAATATATCTATTGGGGGTCCAGGCATTTCTATTTAAGCTCGGTCTATTGTTGGAAAATTTTAAAACTATAGAATATTGTAAACATATGTTTATTTTTTTTTTGCATTCAGAGGTGGTAAAAATTTACTAGTCGTGTCCAAATTTAAAGAAATTGAAAAAAATTCGATTTTTCTAAACTTTTGGCTTTGAGAAGCATTTGGTATCCAAATGGCTTAAATAAAATTCTAGAATTGCCTGGGATCCGAACCCTCGACCCATGTTATACAAGGTAGGCGCGCTACCAACTACGCCAAGCACGAGGGCATTTTTGTACGTGTTAGGAAAGATAGGAGAAATGGTTACTATGGTAACAAAATATAAATATTTTCCCATGTTTATAAATTTTACATCTTGAAAATCGAATGTACCGTACTGTTGGAACCCAAATATATGTCGGCACAAAAAATCTGGTGTGACAAGCACAGAACACAACTTTCGATTACTGAAGGCGTTCTGTGCTTGTCACACTAGATTTTTTTTGCTTTATTATTGTTAATTATGAATATTAGGGCTGGAAATATTGAATTGTAATTATTCTGTATCTAACGATTCAAAATTCAGGCTTTGTTTTTGGCTGCTTCTTTATTGATTAGAGCTACAGCCACTTCTTCAATTATCATTCCCAAATTTAAAATTTGTATTTTTATTTTAAGAATAATTCTAACTAGGGTTAGATGATAACTGTTTTATTATTATTATTATTCAGAAAAGGAATGAAGGAATTAAGAGAATATTATTCTCTCTTCTGCTATCTCTAGAAACAGAGATTCTCATTCTGTTGTATGTTCTTCGTACACATTCAGTGAGGATATCACCTCCTACTATAATCGGACAGTTTGAATAGGCCAGTGTTGCCAAGTCTAATTGTATATAGAGGGATTCCCGGATGGCTGTTATCTGCCACCCCCTCCCCCACCCCTCCCTCATGCAAAATCCTCTCTATTTATGTGTTCATTCATTCATCCAGATGGACTGGCTGCTCTGAAACTCATTAGCACCAGACTCGAGAGAGAGAGGCTATTGAAATTCCAAATTATATCCAGTCCGAATCAGTTATAAAATTATGCTTTGCTTTGGGGCGGGGGGGGGCAAGATTGTAGAATCAGAGAGAGGATTATTTGACTTATTCTCGTTACTATATTTGAACTATACAAAATAGAGAGAGAGGCTAGTTTAATAATAACCCTGTTGATTAAACTTGTTTGGTATTCCCGCGGCGTTGAGGATCAAATAAGACAAATGTTCATCATCTCATCGTAGAAAATAATAGCGATAATCAGAGGAGATTTTGGGCCGGTTGCTTCACATCTAGCCTTATCCGACCGATAGCAAATCATCGATATAATAAACAAGAACACGCTTACTCTTCGAATTAAAAAAAAAAAATGAGTTTTCCACATATAATTAACTATCTCAGGTATAAGTTATGTTTTGTGAAGTTGGCAACTTAATAAAGGCATCACTTTTATTAAAAATTAAAAAAATTAATTAATTTCTTAACATTTCATCCCTTACGTACTCGCCACACGGTGCGTGTTTTCCTCCATGAGTGTTTCCGTGCTAGGCAGAGCCCTCTGAGTGATACCATCACAAGAGGCATGGAGTCAGGCAGGCTGGGCTGATGGATGAAACTTATTCGTTTGTTCGGGTCGGTTCGTTGTGAAGAAGAAAAAAAAAAGATACCTACTTTATTCTTTCTCGACAATTTAAATTAAAAGCCTCCTATTTAATACAATTTAATGAGACGTTTCGGGTGAATTTTATTTACCCATCTTCAGTCCTTCAAAATTGTTAAAAGTCCCGGAGTTGGTCAATAGGGCAATACATGTAAATTTATGTATCATATGTCCTGGCGATGTGGGCCATCGTATTTATTTAGTGAGAATGATCAAATATGATACATAAATTTACTGTCATGTATTGCCCTATTGACCAACTCCGGGACTTTTAACTATTTTGAAGGACTGAAGATGAGTAGATGAAATTCACCCGAAACGTCTCATTAAATTGTATTAAATAGGAGGCTTTTGTTTTTTTGGGCTCCTCCCCCCCTTCTCCTTTCTAGAAAAACAGCCACTGACTTCATTGACTTATTTAAAATGACGTCATATCCAGCAGAGAAACACACTCGACGTAGTCTGCCTGAGTGCGATAACGCACCGTATGAATCCCCCCTCCCCTTTAGTTAAGCCCTATACCGAATTTTGGTTCTTAGTTAACTACGATCTGGGCCTCTTATTTAATCATATGATTAGCTTAACTAGATGTTAAAAGTCATAGACTACTAGCTTACGAGAAATAAGTCGACAGTAAGTGCTAGTACTTTTTGGCCGATTTTGATCAAAAGCTTATTTTCACGCCCTCAGGTAGGTGAGGGTCTAACTTAAATATAAAATTTCAACCTCCTAGTCAATTCCTTCATGCTTTAAATTGAACCCAGACACACAGACAGACACATGTCGCAAAAATCACTTTTTTTGGATTCAGGGGACCTCAAAACGTGAAGATCTCGACATTGAATTTTTGACATGAATCCAATACTTTCTCTCCCTATATATTAACATATATAGAGATAAAAATCGACTTTTTCATCCCTTTAAGTAGCTAGTTAATTCCAATAGAACTAAAGCAACCGGCCCTTAGTGTTGCTAAATGCCTCCGCGCATTTATACAGTTCCATTTTGCAATTCGTGAATCATATTTTTAACCAAAACCTGAATATTGTTTTTGTTTTGTATTTTATATCAAAAAGAAACAAAGCTTTGTCATAAAAAAAAGGGTATGTAGTAGGTAGGCTATATGATACATAAGCAAACAAGTTGGTCTAATTAGAGTGGATGATATAGGTAGAGGGAAGAAAGGGATGGCGGTGATTAAAAAAAAATTAATTCTAAAGAGAGGAGACATTTGATGGGAGTCCCTCTTTTTCCCCTTTTCTTTTTTTTTAACACCACCACCTGACAGAGAAGCCGAGTCTGCTGCTTTTAATGGCTTTTCTTTCAAGAAAAGTTTTTTTTTTTTAAGTAATTGTCTTCAACTTTGGCATAAGATAACGTCCAATTATTCGTATTATTTTTTTTGATGATTAAACGTAAGAAAGCTATAAATTAGTTGTTGAAATAACATTTTAACACTTTTTAGTATGGGTTCAATTAAAAATAAAATCTGGTGTCTTACCACATAGCGCACAACTTTCTATTACGTTCAATAATCGAAAATTGTGTTATGAGGATAGCCTATAGGCCCCTACTGTATTTTTTTAGTTTCCGATAGTA
>JAKCPI010015541.1:0-37353 GCA_023213315.1 Euborellia annulipes
GCTACGTTTTCCTCAGTGCGACTCTCTCACGATTATCGTTCAACGATTAATCTTGAGCACTATTTCTTTGTATTCCTATGAGCTGTTTTGCTCCGAGGGACTGCCGCTAGAGTCGTTAACGATAACACAGGGGAACAAAAAAGAATTTTTTTTTTTGTTGCCTGAGTATTTGAGGCTATTTCTGATTAGATCTATAGAGAAAATAAAATTTTAATAGAAAATGTACTCTTTGAATAACCTCGATTTTTAAAATATGCAGATATTTATAATACATATAAATTTTAAGTTTCAGCCCAATCGGAGGTCATTTGGACGAGCCGCAAACGGCTAAAAGTATAGAAAAATTGAATTTTTTTTACTTTGGACATCCCTAAATACAATTCTTCTGATCCCTGAATGCAAAAAACATATTTTTACGATGTTCTATAGTTCTTTAGCTTTTCAAAAATCATTCATTCGTGAAAATATTTTAAGTAATTACGAAATTGTGAACAAAATAGTTAAATATATCCAAATAGTTTTAAGTTTATTCCTATGAACTCCTACTGCCAGAGAGAGAGCAAAGCGCCTAAAAGATAGGCAGCCAAATTGTTTTTTTCACCCGACTGATAACTGTTTTGTTTATAATTTCGTTAATCATTAACAGATTTTCACGGATGAATGATTTTTGAAAAGCTAAAGAACTATTGAATATCGCAGAAATATGTTTTTTGCATTTAGGGATCAGAAAAATCGTATTAGGGGTGTCCAAACTAAAAAAATTCGATTTTTCTATACTTTTAGCCGTTTGAAGCACCTTTAAATGATATCCAATTGGGCTGAAACTTAAAATTTATACGTATTATTTCTGCATATTTATAAGGGATGTCGCCTTTAAAAAATCTAGATAATTCAAAATAAGAGCAGCTTTAGGGCACATTTTCTATTAAAATTTAATTTTCTCTATAGCTCTGGCATTTTTGGAATCAGCGCTACCCAAATACCCAGAAATAGCTTCAAATACTTGGGCAACAAAATCACTGTTTCCCTGTGTAATTGTTGGCAGTTAAGTAAAAATGTAATCGTTAGTCGTCAACGATTATTTGATTAACTTCAGCACGAAGTCACAGTGTTCAACAGATGGAAGGAAAAATTCTTCCAACTTTTTGTCGTCTTCACGCAGATGGGAAATGTTCAATTTTTGGTACATACCTTCTTCATTTTTTACGGTGTTAATTCAAACATAAATAAGTTTTTTTTTTTGTCTTTTTTATCCCATGAGTATCGATAAGTATTTCGTCATCTTCCATCTGCTCAAAAAGGCATTTCAGTAATAATATTTTACGTCTACTCAACTGTCTTTTTAAACTCATTCTATAACAAAAACACAAACTTTCTTTATTATAGAACTATGTGATGAAAAATAAACAAATAGTACAATCGTATACGTTCCGAACAAAATGGTATCAACTATTATCGTTGAACAATAATCGTTGAACGATAGTTCCGAGGGAAACGTAGCTTTAGAGTTTAAGATCTCAAATTCTAGGGTGTGTTTACAAACTTTGAATGCGCATATTTCACTGGGGTGCGGTCTTTTTAATTAATTAGTTTACGCAGTTTTTTTTAATTAAAAATGCTATTAATAGGAAAAATTATACAACAAATGTGCAAATATTAGGTATTCTTCGGCTGTCCTTACATAAATTAATTTATTTTTTATATAATTATACAATTCAGTTTTTATTTGTATTTTTTAAATCATGTCGTGGGTTCAAATCCCATCTGGATATGGATGTTTTATTCATTTATTATTAAATAAAAGGGAGTAGTCCTTCTTAAAAATCAGTTTAAATAAAGTTTCTAATTATTGCAATAATAATAAAAAAATATTTTTTTTTTTTTATTTTTATACCCTTTAGATCAAAAATTAAGAATAATATTTTATAGAATTACCTATTTATTTTTTATTTTTTTTAATTGTATCCTAATTATTAGGCACCTAAAGATATGAGGAATGTCTTTTGTTTATAAAAAGTGGTATTTTGATACATGAAATTTTTGAAAAACTTAAAAGAATATTGTTCGTAATTTGTGAGCTCTGTATAATCATAATAAAATATTTTCTTGTTTAGATCTTTTAGTTTGTAGAGTGTGTGGATGATCTCTTAATATATTTATATATTGTTGATACAATATCCGTAAAAACTCTATTTATTATTAAAATAATTATTTTTGAATAAATTTGATTATCTGCACACTAGAGCTGTAGAAAATCCATTTGTATATATTATTCTTTGGAAAAATTTCAAGGGCAGCAGCTTCCTTTCTTTGTAGATATCAACTAGCTTTTAATAACTTGCTGTTCTAGTAAAACTTTTACAACGGATAATATATATGCTTAGCTTTTATTAAATAATTATTTTCTAGTTGCTTAAATCTGATATATTTTTGTGTTCTTTTTTCGATTGGCTGGATATGTATAGAAAAATATTGCGAATCTTCTTGGAGTTGCTGGAACAGATGTGCCAATAGAGGAAATAAAAAAACTGATGATGCCACATGTTGTAAGTTATGTAATCAATAAGAACATTCATGTAAACATATTAAATTTTATGAATTGTTTCTTACAGTTGGGTGTGAATGCTTATGCGTTTCTTGTTACGAATAATGGTTATGTTGTTATACATCCCGATCACCGGCCAGTGGTTGGTATTTATAAATACTTTTTTTTTATCTTCACTTGATTTTCTTATATTTGTTTGTTTTTTAGTTTCGTGGGATTTTAAAGCCCTCTTATAATTCCGTTGATATGATTGAAGTTGAATTAGTTGATGATAACGAGCCATGCCGATCCTTTAATGCTAATTTAGTGAATTTTCGGAGGTAAAAAAAAATTTATTTTTACGACTCTTCTAAAGACTGACTTTTATACTATACAATTCTATTATTGAACAAAATCTGTTTAGTTTAATGACCTTAAAAACTTAGCTTGAAATATGAGTTTTAGTTAATACAAGATAAATACTAATATTCAATGAAGACAAAGAGGTTCACTCACTTTTGTTGCAGGTATTAGAGCAGGGTGAAATAATTTTAAGAAAATTATAATCGGAGATTTTTATTGAATGACAACTGATTGCATTAATGCAGTTTCGGTAAAAAATTCACCATCATCAGCCTTGATTCTTGACCTAAACTGGAACGGTCAAGAATCAAGACTATCGGTAAAAAATTCACCATCTTCAGCCATGATTTTTGACCGTTCGAGTTTCGGTCAAAAATCAAGGCTGGTGATGGCGATTCTTGGCCGAAACTGGAACGATCAAGAATCAAGGCTGATGGTGGATTTTTACCGAAACTGTATTAATGCAATCAGTCGTCATTCAATAAAAATATCCGATAATAATTTTCATAAAATTATTTCAGCCTGCACTAACATCTGCAACAAAATTTTCTAAACCTCCTTGTCTTCATTGAATAAATTAACTCTAGCTATTTCTATAAATAAATATAATAATAGATGGAAAAAGTAATTGTTACTTTTTTAGGGATGTCGTAAACCAAAAGGAGTCAAATATTACCCTAGATGTCAAATATCATTTTGATGGAATGCGCCGAGTTGGTCGAGGGAAAAGACACCTGTTCTCTAAAGGAATCGAAAATACTCCTTTCACAGTTGTAATCGCGCTTCCCGAACTCTATGGGATGTATCATGTGAATGGGATTGAAGAAGTTCGCCGAATGCACGCTAATGGCATTGTGGGAGCTGATTTCTTCCCCGATTTTTTTTGGACCGTGCATCCTGATTGGTAAATATATTTATTAAATAAATATTCCCTGTCTAGCTTACTCATTGCCGTTGCCAAAAGAATTATTGAAGTAAAATTATAATAAGTGGCCCAAGAAAATGTCGTTCCAAATACGTATTCTGTTTTTCTATGGTTTTTAAAATATTTTCTTCATGAAGCACCTCCGAGATTTTTTTTTTTTTTTTTGTGTGCGAGTTCCACTTTTCAAACTTAGGTTTCCGATGCTTTTTAGCCGGAATCACGGCCGAAACCAGGATTTTTGACCGAAACTGGCCGAAACCGAAACTTCGGTCGGTTCCTACTATTTAATGAATTCGGGAGGCCGAACAAAAGAGCACAGCCACCAAACATGGCAGAAACTTGAATGGGTGGCTACGAAAATTCAGCATGTGGAACCCCGTCCTCCGGTTGCCATTGATACGAATAATCTATATATATATAATTCACTAATGTCCGTCTGTCTGTCTGTCTGTCTGTCACGCTCTATTTAGGCAACTTCCCGTTGGAATTTTGAAATGAAATTTTTTATGTATAAAGAGGACCTTCTCGGGATTACAGGAAAATTATTTTCATCCCGGAATTCCCATAACTTTTTGAGTTATTAATTTTTAAAGTTACGATTTCTCCCATAGGAAATGTATAGAGAAATATTTAAGTATTCTTTTCATTTGTGTATTCCATGAATGTAAACAAATCCTCAAACAGGCTCTGGATTGGAATAGGTAGTAATTCTTTTCTTTTCATTAGTAAGAAGCAAAGGCGAGGGTCCGCCGCAGGCGGGCGAGCCAGCTGGCGGGGGGTCCAGGGGGCGAAGCCCGCCTGTATAGATGCAAAGGCGGGCGCCTCGGGTTCTCATAATTAAGAAAAGGCGAGGGTCCGCCGCAGGCGGCCGAGCCAGCTGGAGGGGGTCCAGGGGGGCGAAGCCCCCGGCTAGGCGCGAAGCCCGCCGAAGGCGGGCGACGCGGCTAGTTTAATAAATATATTTTCAATAATAATCTCCTAGTCAGCCTCATCAACTGAGAAAAAAAAATTTAAGTAGAAAAGCATTTTCTTAAAATAAATTTTCTTTTTTTCAGGAGCTATTGCAAATATCATAACGACACAGATCCTGATCATATGTTCCAATCACCCGAAGAAGAATTATTACATTTTTTGAATAAATCCCAAAAGCCTGGCTGGCATTGGGCAGGCCAACGGGCAGTAACGCCTCCAGAGACAGTTGCCAGCGCTGGACTATGTAAGAAATTTATTAACTTATAATTTCTTTATAAATTTTTTAGGTAATTCCTTCGATTATTTAAATAAACTAAATCAATTAAATTTTAATTTATTATATCGAACGAATTATCTTTTTTATCCTAGCAGAAATTCTTGTATATTAATAAATAATGAAAAATTTGACTAAAATACACATCTATTATATTTTCTGATTTAAATTGATTTTTGACTTTTCTAACATCTTAGAATTTTTGCTAAGATATAAATGCGGCAAAATGATCTTGAAAAAATGATTGAGAAAATTTTCTATTAAAATAGTTCAGGATTATTTTTTGTCCGCTTTTTATTATCCTCTCTATTCAGTTTTCATTCACTTTATTCTCTTTTTCCCTTTTTTTCATTAAAATTTTATTTGAACTCGATCTGATAACCAAAGAGAGATTTCGAGAATCATCCATGCATCCTTGTTAATAATTTATTCATTAAAATTTCTCACTATTCAGAACCACATATAAACACACATACACAAACATCAACAGGTTTTGCATTTATGAAGATTTTTTTTTATTATTAATTCGAAATTATTTGTGAATTTAGGCCTATATAATAAATAACAACAATGGAAAACCTTTGCTTTGTTATTTCTTACTTTATTATTAGATTAGTACAGACGTATAATAATTAAATCATTTCTACAAAATTCCACAATAGTCCCCAGGCAACTCTACGAGGAGAGGGAGTTGCTGTGACAGGGCGGGATGCCCTGTGGAAGGACGTAAAAAAGATGCCCTCTCAGTGATGCATTCTTCTAAAGGAGCAGGCTACACGCCGGTGCTGAGGAAGTCCCTCCTCGAACTAGGACATCCTCCATAGTATAGAAGAGGTTGGATAAAAGGAACCGGGTGGAACCAGAAATAGTTATTAGTTCACAAGCTAGAGACGAAAGCAGGAGGTGGAGTTATAGATAGGATATAATGTAACTTCATGGGGTGCCGGTAGATGGCTACGGCCAGAGGTCGGTTGGGTTTGAGGTGTGTGTCTTCGAGCACGTAAGCACCTCGGGCAAATAAACGGGGATCCCGATAGGAATTTCAAATAATAATAATAATAATAACTCCAAATCAGAGTCGGGGATCGGGGCTGTTGAGGGTAAATTTTTCCCTTCGTTGAAATTCAATTGACTTTTTTTTAGGAAATAAGTTTCTGTCATTAAAAATTAAATAATTTTTTTAAGGATTTTAGATCCAGGTCCTTTGAAAATGCCGGATATAGATTCTTATGGAGAATTTGGTTATCAATCCAAAATCTTCCTTGTCTGGTGGATGTTAATTCAAATCCAAATCCTGAACTGGATCGAATTTAGTTATTTAATGATTGATATTCAGCCAATCCCTGATTATATACAGGGCCAACCAATAAACCAGTCAATATATCATTTAAAATAACAAATTTGCGAGATAAGTTCGTGTTTGATAGGGCAAAAATTGCGCTCCCTGGAGTCGAACCAGGACCTCCACGCTTTTGCCACGGGCGGACTACCTTTATCCTAGGTCGCAGGCCCCCTGGTTTATTTTGTCCCCCATGATTGATTATTCATCCTTTGAATTTTCAATTATCTCTTCTTTCATGCCCCATAGGAATAGGATTCGCTGCTAGAATTGAAAAAGTTTTCCAGTTTGTTATAAAATCTTATAAGTTTGTCAGCATATAAATTTTGGAAAATAAAGGAAGTCAGCCAATAGGTTGGCTTATATGGTGAATAAAATACTACCCATATTTTATTCAACCACAATCTTACTTAGCTGACTTCCTATTTATTATTATTATATTTTTATTTATTAAAAAAAATGTTTTCTAATCAAATAAATACTGAGCCTGTGCTACACACTACGCAAACAATTTGAGGCGTTATATTCATTTATGCAAGGCGTTTGTTTCTTTTTTTTCTTTCTCCGCAGCCAACGCGTCGTCGGGAAAATCTGAACTGAAATTGGACAAGGACTCGTTTTTCTGTGAGTAAAATCATTAAAAAAAAAGACAAGACCCAAAACACAAAATAAAATTTCCAAATCTCTCTCTCTCTCTCTCTCTATTTTTAGTTTTTAGATTGTAAGAATATTTTTTTTGGATTTGATGAGACATTTATTTTGATGCATGATTTATGAAAAAAAAAAAATATTAACACGAAATGTGTTGTTATTGTTGGAAAGCAAACAAGCACACAAGAAATGAATAAAAAAAATGAACACAAACTCTTAACAAGCACAGAATTTTCAAAACACAAAGCACACAAATTCACCTACAATTATACTTGAAAATTTCATTATTCTCCGATTATTTATTTATTTATTTTTTATTTATTTCCTTTCTCTAGAAATTATCTAAACCTTTCATTATAATTATTATTTTTTTCTTTTATAATAAAATATTAAAATTTTTAACTAAAAATATGATAAACTAAGGACCGGATTTTCCAGTTTGTTCAATTTTTGTTTCAAAGGAGAATCAAATAAAATGAGAGATTTTTCTGGCATTTCGATTAGATCTACGCATCACCTACGAGTAATTCTTGTAGGTATATAGGGTAGGAATGAAGCAGGTTCGGATCCACGGGAGGGGAGCGATTCAGCCGTCCGTAAAATTCCCATTTATTTTTTTTATAAATAAGAAAATTTTAAATAAATATAGTATTTTAAATTGATTATTAAATTAATTACAAAAGTTTTATATAATTATTAAAATAGAGGTGTTCCATGTCAAATCGTACAAAATTTGACGAAAAAATTAATTACCTTCACCTCGTCAAATATTCTTAAATATTTCCCAGCGATTTTATGATAAATAAACCACGATTAATGCCAAAATTTAAGCCCCTATTGTCTTATATTTTAATAAAATGTAATATTATAATGGAGGAATGGAGATAGCAGCCAGATTGGAATGATCCAGGTTCAATAAAACTCCCAGAATAAGACGTTTCGGCCTGAATTTATTTGGCCATCTTCAGTTATTGGGCTACAAAATTGTATAGAGATATTAACTAAATTTTACATTCTATTATTATATTTTATAAGTTGGTTGTGCTGTAAGTAAAACCAACACAACCAACTTATAAAATATATTATAATAATAGAATGTAAAATTTAGTTAATATCTCTATACAATTTTGTAGCCCAATAACTGAAGATGGCCAAATAAATTCAGGCCGAAACGTCTTATTCTGGGAGTTTTATTGAACCTGGATCATTCCAATCTGGCTGATAACTCAATTCCTCCATTATAATCCAATCACAGCCACAACCTGAAAAAGCAAATAAAATGTAATATTTTAATTTGATGAAAAAGAAATGTTTTATTGGAAGTCAACTTACAGTTAGCACGAAAATTGTAGGATGGTGAAGCTAAATTTATTTTCATATAAAGAGATTTTATTTAACGAGGCGACTGGTTGTGCACAAATTTACCAATTTCGGTCAGTAATTGATCATCAGGTCTGTATACCATAAAATGTTCTTTGACTAAGAACAACAACATCCAAACAATCCTCGGCTACATCTTTTCTTTTAAATTTGAGTAGTGAGCCCCTTAGAGACACGGATGGGCCTAGTCAGTATTCAATGGGTACTACCCGTCGAAAATAACAAGCAGTCGGTTAATCTGAACAATTAATTATTTTTTTCTACAATTGCATACAGTACCTCTATTGTTTTTAAGGGTTTTTAAAAAAATTTAAATTTTATATCCGGTTCTTAATAATAATAATAATAATAACTTATGCATAATTTTTTTTATTAAAAAAAAAGAAGATTGAATATTAGTAATAAAAGACATTTTTGGCATTAATCGTAGTTTATTTTAATTAGTAATTAATAATACAAATCGACTACCATATACGTTTCAGCTACTATTTCTGCAGCCATCATTAAAGAAAGGAGAGTTTTGAAATTACCAGATGGCGACTGCAAAAGTAGTAGTCGAAACGTTAAATTTTTTGTAGTTAATTTGTATTATTAATTGCTAACTGAAATAAACCACAATTAATGCCAAAAATGTCTTTTATTACTAATAATATTAAATAATTTAATCAAGATAAAAATATTAATAAAATTTCACTTCTAAAAAATTAAAATCTTTGAATCTTCCCTTTCTTCTTTATTTAATAAAATTTTTCTATTAAATTCCTGACCACTTCATTCCACAATAAAAAAAAGAGTCCATTATCAATTTAAGGAATATAATCAGAGAATTAAATTGATTCATTCAAAGATGTAATAAAATTATTATTTTGTAATTAGGTATATAGTCATTTCAAAAATGAACTTCTAATATATTGAACATATGCATTTTCTATATATTTTTTGGTTTGCAAAATGCCTGTTCGAGCAGAGACAAGACATAATACAAAAGTCTAGTCAAGGGCGGATCCAGAGGAGTTTCTGGAGGAGGGGGGGGGGTAATCTGGTGTGACTGGTCGCACAGCACACTATTTTTTCTTAATTTCGGTAATTTAAAGGCGCATTCTGTACTTGTTTGCCAGAATATAAATACAAATCAAATTTTTAAGTATTAATTTTTAAAATTTTACATTCAAAATACATTTTTTTTTCGAAAAAAAAAGTATTTTTTTTTCAAATCTCGGGAGGGGTATTTACCCCCTTTACCCCCCTCCCTTGTATCCGCCCTTGAGTCTAGTTAGTTTCCTGTTCTGAGTTTTGTAATTTATTGAAAATACTTTACTTTAAAGTGTAGTAACTCGATTAACCTGATTAATTGGAAGTAAGAGTCATTCAGATAATACAAAACACTTGGACAATTAATTATCCCGATTATTATATTTGATTATAAATAAATAATTTAGTAATATCAGGAAAAATATTGCCACAACTTTATTGAAATATACGTTCTATAAGAAGTTTGTTAAAAGAGGATAATCGAGTTTCTGCTGACCTGAATGAATAATAATAATGGTAAAATTGGTTAAATTTATTGAGATGCCAAAAAAAAAGATGAGGAATTATTTAATCAAAAGGAGTTCATTTCAAGACTGATTGGAGACTATATAGTGCAGGTGTAGCCAATAATGAAAGTCTTTGAATAAGAAAGAAGTTTAGCACCATTAAATTAGAGCAGAATAGAGGTCAGAGTTCGTTTCCCGCCCTCAGAGCTGGTTATTAAAATTTATATAAGATAATAATAATTGATTTAATTATATTTTTCACACCGTCATTTGTATTTAAGACATGATGGTCAGCGAAATGCATGGGCTTAACTAGGAAATTTGGCTGGGGGGCCATGAGATCTCCTCCGGGGGACCAGGAAGGCCCCATATTGACTCACTTTTTCTTGGGGCCTTCTGGGGGGTGGGGGGGGGGGGGGGGCACGAGCCTTCTGGGGGAGCCGGGACCCCCTAGTTACGCCCATGGCAAAATGTCAATGAGAAATTAAATTATTTTGAGATGCACTCACTCAGGACTGTAGATGTATAAGAAAAGATGAATAGGCCTTTTCAGTCCATTAAAAAAACAAAATATAAAAAATATATTAATGAAGATTCTGGGACGGAGGTTTCTTCAAATAAAAAATATATACTTTATTTTATTTTCTCCCAGACCAACGGTTTCGACTGCTAATGCTGCCAGTCTTCCTCAGTGAGGGGAATGTCTGGAATTACAAGAAATTTCTTCTCATTCCCCTCACTGAGGAAGACTGGCAGCATTAGCGGTCGAAACCGTTGGTCTGGGAGAAAATAAAATAAAATATATATTTTTTATATTTTGTGTTTTTAATGGACTGAAAAGGCCTATTCATCTTTCCTTAAATTATTTTGTATTTTACTTGATTTGCAGTTGTCATTATCCTAATTTAGTTTTCGTATAAGATTAACTAATATAAATTGTTAAAGTTGATATAAATTACTTACTAATGTAACTCAAATTATTGTGTTTATAATATTCTCATCTACAATTTAAAAATTTAAGGGGTCTTTGGCAGTAGAGCAACCGATGAGGGGACACTTGAAAAAATGTTGGGAATCACTGGAATCGGGCATAAGTGGTAAAATTACTGAATAAGAAGTGCCATTTGCCTCCGAAATATGCATTTGGAAATAATCACCTTATTTTTTTAATCAAAATTTGCTGAAAATTTAGCGTTTTCTTTTTTCTACATAAATACAAATATAATAACAGAAAATTTACAAAAACAATTGGAGTTTCTCTTCGACTCCGAGTTTAATGACCCGGTATTCGGGATTTAGAGTCTTTCATTATTGGCTGCTCCTATCCAAAAATTTTAATTTTTGGCACAAACTAAAATTTTCCTCATTATTTTTTTTACTAATTATATCGTCACTGTATTTTTCGAATTTCCAAATATATTTTTGTTTGTTTTTCGCTTTTAGCTTGGGGGCAGATCCTTTCGGGTTTGTTTATATACGACATGCATTTGTGTGTCTGTGACGTGTGCGTGTGTGTGTATGTATGTGTTTCATTTGTTTTTTTAGGCGACCGGAAACTTTTCCTATCTCTAATCTACGATGCGAAAGTCACTAAATGGTTTTCGCAAACTTCTAACCCTTCACGTCGTGATACAGCGTAAGTTTCTCTTTAAACATTTCGCATGCGTGATTTTAATAAAAGCACCTTAACTTCCATTATTTTCAAAAATTTAAAAATCTTTTTATTAAATTCATTCAAATGGAAGTAAAATCACATTTATTTATTCAGTATAATTAAACACTTAAAATTCAATTACTGCACTCACTAATTGTGCTTCCTTCCTTCGTTTTTAAAGCGCCATAGATTTAGAGATGCTGAAACTTTTACTTCCAAGGTACAGTACTTCAAATTTCAACCATATATTTGAATGATACATTAATAATAATATAATTTTAGAGAATTTTATCATTATTAAATTGTTTCCGGTACCTCAAAAAGTTTTTTATTTGGGAAAACTCTTAGATAAAACTTTTTTGTGTTTATATAATTAGAAAGGAATGTTTAATTTCTGGTTTTAATTCAGAAATGTCAAATAGAAAGAACGGGTGCCAAAACGACACGAAATTTTTTTATAACTTTTTACAATTTAAGGAACTTATTCTTCAAGCGTGCGGAAGAATTATCAGTACTCTGATAAAATCGATTGGTCTTAGAGAGCGTACAAGTATTACGTAACGCAATTTGGGGGATGGGGGTCTCGTAAAACGTTACCATGCGTTAGGAGGAGGTTACATGGAGGGAGGGGGGTCAAAAATCTTCAAAAATTGCGTTACGTAATACTTGTACGCTCCCTTATTCTTTCATTTACAAATGTTTTTAAAGGATTTATCACAGAACTGTTAACTGTTACTAGGCTGAATTATTCACATTTTGGAGATGAGCTTTTTATTTTATTATTATATTTAAGGGACACTTATAAGATTTTTGGAGAAAAAATTAATTTGCTTTGAATGTTGGAAGATAAGCAACCCAAATTTCAAACTCATTAATAACGGATTTGGTAATTAGACAATATAATATAAATATTTAGAGTATTGAATTTAATTAATTCATGTCACTATGTTTTAAATCAATGCATTTTTCGAGAGAGAGAGAATCATGCATGTACAATTAATAAATCTCTCTAGAAATTAACACCTAAGCATGAAGTAGAGGGCTAATTAAAAAAATCCATTAATGAGATTGTCATTTGGTGAAACACTAATTTATTTCATTCATGATAAATGAAGTATCTAGCCTTAAATGCCATCAAAAGAGATAATTTTATCGGAAAACATCTTTTCTTTTTATATCAATAATATAGGCAAAAAAAAACTTTTTTTTTGGTGGTGGGATATTTAGAGCTATTTGAGTAGCACTAATTCCAAAATTACCATCAGTTTTGCTCCATCAGCTCTAGTTCTAAAGAATTTTAATAGAAAGGGACCTAAACGCAAAGCGCCTAAAAGATAGGCAGCCAAAGTGGATTAATCAGAATTTGATAACTGTTTTGTTTATAATTTCGTTAATTATTAACACATTTTCACGAATAAATAATTTTTGGAAAGCTAAAGAACTATAGAATTTTTGCATTCTGGGATGGAAAAAATTGTATTAGGGGTGTCCAAATTAGAAATAAAAAAATTATATTTTTCTTAACTTTTAACAGTGTTTTACACCACTAAACCACCTACAATTTGGCTGAAACTTTATATTTCTATACAGTAGAACCTGATAAGTTAAAGTTAAGGGAAACGGTTAGAAATTTGAGTTATCGAGTTTTTTCTTATCGAGAGTTGAAGTTAGAGAGGTTATTGAATATAATTTTTAACGTACGAGGTTTATTGATTTGGGCACGTGAGTGAAAAAGGAATTCGTTTGATCTATTTGTTTATTTAGAATAGTTTAGTTAAATATAAATTAAATTAATAGATTTATTTATTTACAAAAAAATCAGTAATTTTTTTCTGCCTCATGTATTTTTGATTTTCTGCATCAACTATTTTTTCGATGATATGTAAAGAAATACTTTAAGTTATAGAGGTCACCAAAATATTATTTTAAGTTATCGAGGGCTATGCTCAAAATATTTGTTTAAGTTAAGAGGTTTTGTTCTTAGTATAGAGGTTTTAGTGTCAAGGGAAGGGAATTGAAAAAATTTAAGTTAGGAGGTTTTGAATTAATAATATCGATTCACTGTATTTCAACAATCTGCATATTTTGAAGGGGCAACACCTTAAAAATCTCTGGAATTAAAATTGGCCTCGATAGAGCACTTTTTCTATTTAAAAGTAGAGCTGACGAGGCAAAACTAATGGCATCTTTGGAACCAGCACTACCCAAAAAATATCTAAGAATAGCTCCGAATATCCCGGCACCAAAATCACCTTTTATTTTCCCTTATATACCAAATAAGGAAAGGTGATGTAACTCTGACCTATTTTTTATTTTTTATATAGTTTGGGAAATTTCATATTGTTTTTATTCATTAAACCCATATTTTTTATTTCATTATCATTAATGTGAATTATTTTTTATTTGTTAAGACTCCAGGCAGTCCGATGAATTTATTTATTAATAAATCATTAATATTTTAAAGTTGCATGTGATACAAATTTTTTCTCTAAAATCGGCCAAAGGGTACCAGTTATGTACTTTTTTCAGTTTGTTTTCTAAATTTCTCAGCTCTAACAATTTTTTATATTGAATTCCTTTGGCGCCCCTGATGAAATAAGTATTTCAAATTTATTTTTTTTAATATTCGCACATGATTACATATTACATGTAAATTTATGTTTATAATAATAAAAAGAGAGGAAGTCAAAACTAAATTAGAACTTATTTAAAAAAAGTATTTTGCGAGAAAAGTATGTCTTTGATTGAGCATATCGCTCCCTCTTTTTGTCGTCGGTTTTAAAATTGTTTATATAGTTTCTCTATCTTGTGATGTCAGAAGTTTTTCAACTTCCTGTCTTTTTATTATATAATAGGCTAAATTGTTTTTAAATTATATTTTCATTAAATTTCTTTCCATGGTGTTCTTGAGTTGTATTATTTTAAGGTCTCACTTGGACGAAGGTATATATTTTTGTAAACTTTCTCGTTTTCATGCAGCTGGGAACATGTTTTTTAATCATGTAAAGTAAATGCTTTTATTTAGGTAGAAAACTAAAATAATTTTTTTTAATTAAATTTGGTCAATGTCAGAGAGAAAAGCATGAATCTTCTTAAATTTTGGAGACCATTTTATTCTAGGTATCAATTCACTCCAAATTTTAATACGATCTTAAAACACCTCTGTAAACTTTATTTATTCTCTGATGAGTAAGATATTTATAAAGTTTTTTTGGTATTTTTGGAGAACTTTTGATTAGAATGCTACTAAAGGCCTATACATAAAGAGAATTTATTTTATTTTTAATAGTGCAGAAAAATTGTCTTTGGATGACAAAATGACAAAATAAAATACAATGGTAATCAGATTGTCTTGAATTGTTACAAGCACGATAGTTTATAATAAATATCATAATTTAAAATATTTGTCTTGATTTCAATATTTTTTTCTGGGTTCTTGTACTATACAAGTTTAAATCAAAAAGTGTATTTTATTATACTGTATATTAGTGATATATAGGTAACTTACAATAATTATACATTTTTTATTTTTGCCTTTGGAAAGACTTCCAGCATATTTATTTAAATTAATAAAAACTGAATTTAAATAAATGTTATAGTACAGATGTGAAGCTAACCACTCACCCAGGGAAATGACCAAATTAAGATATTTAAAAAAAGTATTTTGTTTCTTGTGAATTAATTTTATTGGCTTTAATAAGAATGATCACTAATCAATTGAGATTGATAGGTAGACTTATTTAAAAGCATTTACTTTTTACTAAATATATAAGACTGTGTCGCCCCCCCCCCGGGGCTGTGATTTTTATAAAATTTTATATTTTTCTAAATAAAATACACCACACCAAACCCAAAAAAAACAAATAAAAAAATTAATTAATTAAATTAAATTTGTTTTGGTTGACTTTTCTTTTTTTTAAAAAAAAAAAAAAAAACCCCCCCCCCCCAAAACAATTTTTAGGACATATCAAGAATGCGGAAGCAAATTAGTAGTGGCATAGAAATAGAAATAGGGCAAGCGACCCCCCTTCCCCGCCCTCATTGGTCTTTATTAATGTTTAATAAAAAATTTAATTTATAAATTTTAATAGAAAGTTTACTTTAAAAGTAAAAAAAAAAAAAATTTAGATTTAGAACTCTCTCTGTCTACAACTTGACAAAGTAGGCTTATTTAGATATATAAAATATATATAAACATTTTGAACCCTTCTATAATTTTCAAATTTACTACGCCACTGCAAAAAGTTTGCCATTTTTATTAATGAATTAGTGAGGTAAAAAATTTGTTTATTTCTCAGAATATGAATTGAAATCTATTAATTTTTATTAAAAAGTTTTTTCTTTCGTTATGTGAAACTTGTATTGAAGATAATATGTGGGGTTCTTTTTGGCGTCAACTCAACTCTTGTTTTTTATTTAATAAAAGAAGATTATAGATTATAAATTTTTAATTCATATTCGGACAATTACACTTTTTTCAAAATGATATTAATTGTTTATTGTTACTTCTAAGTTCATTATAAAGCTACGATTTATGGTCGATGTTATGCATAAAGGAACTAAGCCTCATTAACCTAAATCTGAGATAAAGGGTATTTCATTTGCACACTTGTAAACAAACCCAATGGCAATGACTTTTTTCTTGTTTTATACCAAAAAAGTGCACAGAGTAATAATGTTGTGATTTAAATAAAGAGGTAGATCTTCTTTTCCCTACAAGTTGGCGGTCTTAACTCAATTTCGATAATAATGGCGCTTGGTTCCTTTATGCATAACACCGTCCATATGAGCCTTTGCTTTGGAAAATGGAACATGTTAATTTTGTGATAAAAATAGGGCTAATTCTTATTTCAAATTAACCTTAATTTATGTTTTTAATCAATTCACAATAACTGTCTTTTAATATTTTTTTTTTTTTTTTTTACAAAATGGACATGTCCCACCTAAAAAACTAACGGTTCATATCTAGAGGGGAGGGGAAGTACAAACGCAGAATTTTAGAAATTATAAAAAATATTTTATATTCTTTAAAATTTATTCATTTATAGTGGGGGATTACCCCTTTCTCAAATCATCCGAACTTCCCCTCCCTTCTCGCCGAAAAAAATTGTCTCATTTCATTTAGTAATAATATTTATAAAATGAAACAATTTGATTCCTAATTTAACCTCTTGTTTAAAATTTCCTATTGGAAATTTTATTTAAAAAATTGTATTGAATTTGTTGATTTAAAAGGAGGAAAGGGATGGCGAACCTTTTTGAGACGTGGGCTCAAATTTTGTTCATATTTTTTTTAGTACTAGCACGTGGCTCACTAATGCCCATTTGCACCAGAGTTAAGTTTAAAAATTTTTAACTGACAATGTGAGTATTTTTAAAACGGAACATCTTTAAAATTCAATTGGCTTAACGGGAAAAATGGGCGTGGTTTGACGATTTAATGATTTTTATCTCTTTTCTCCTTCACGTGCAAATTTTTTAGGATGAGTTTCTGGGAGTAACATTCGTGGGTCAGTTAAAAAGCTTGCGGGGCTCAGTGTCTGGCCCACGGGTCATAGGTTCGCCATCACTGGGCTAGAAAGTGTTTTTTTTAAATCTCGTCTCTTGTACAGAAGGTATATTTAACCAAGAAATTACTTGGAGAAAAGAAAAATCAGTTAAAAAAGTAACAACTTTGGAAAGTTTTTTTTTTTTTATTTATTATAATAACGATACTAATTTTTGTATTTAAATGGTAAACTAATCGAAAGGTGCTTTGGTTATCTGTTGAACGGCATTAGGAAGACGTTGGTGCAACGTTTCGGTGTCACCATCGCATTTATCGCCACTCGTTCTGGATTAACCCGCTGGGTTGATTATCCCTCTGAGGGCCAAGAACCTACGCCCGATGAACTGTAAGCCACATCTCTTATCTACTCTTATTTATATACAGCAAACCTACTACTGACACAGAAACTGAAGAGCTTATTCAATGATTATCTTTTAATGTTTAAGAGTAATGTTTAAATATCATTGCTTCAATCGTTAAAGAAAAATGCTCGTTCTGACACGCATTTTACATATTTATTTATTTCGTTTGTTACTTTTTCTATGGCGCTGACCAAGTAATTAATTAAATTAATTAAATGCCTTTGAAGTTTCTAAGTCACAATAGTACTGGTATTTTGCAAAAAAATCAATTAGCAATTAGGCTGAACGCACACCAATTAAGCAAAACGTTTTGTCCAAGAGCAAAACGTTTTGCTCAATACAACGTACCCCGTTTGAGCAAAACGCTCAATGGCAAAACATTTTGTTCAATGATGTCGAATCATGTCCAATTGTGTTTTGCCTCCTGTGCATTGACCCATAGAAAAGCATTAAAAAAAAACAGTTTTAGGCACGATTAGTCAAAAGCGTTTTGTCCGAAAACGTTTTTGCTCAATTGGTGTGCGTTCAGCCTTACAGTAAAAGCCACTGGAACAACAGTGGTCCGTGCATCACCGGTTACCGACCGCTGTTCTAAACAAAATGCTTATACGTATATTACGCATTGCTCTTATTCATTAAATTATCAGCAATAAATGAGCACTTTATCAGTTAAAATTATTTTAGTCCGATCAAATTATTTTGAATCTGGATAGAAATTTAATTGCGATCTTATAATATATTTCCTTACTTAGCCTGTTGCTTCACATCTAATTAACTAGTTATCCCTCAAGCGTTTTTTAAGTTTATAACTTCACAAAACTTTTATTATAACTCAGATATACTGGAATGTGAAAAACTCAAAAATTAAGCGTTCTTGTTTAATATATTGATGATTTGCTTTCCGGGGGATAAATTTGCTAGTTGACAAGAACTGAAGCAACCTGCCCTTTATATTTATTCATATTATTATTACGCAAATATTTAAAAAAAAAATAAATAAATAAAACAAATTACCTGAAGTCAGGTATTCTGAGTTTTTATCGAAATCCAAGATAGATTTTGGTTGGACATTAAATATCATAATTTTAACTGATTGATATTACCTCTTTACAACAACATAACATATTTACATTTGCTCATCACTTGCAAGAAAATTATTTATAATCACTGCAATTTTTTTTTAATCAATGTTATTTGACGAAACATTTTTTGTTTTTAAGCAATAACACTTTTTTAATTACTACTAATACCAGAGCGATATTTAAATAACCACCCTGATCTGCTTTTCTGCGCCCATCAAGAGCATACAAGGACACCAGAATCAATATTTAGGAATGTCTCAAGATTCATTTTGAACTTGAAGAGAAATTCTTAAGAAAAAACGAGGCTAAACAGTCAAATAGGGATTAATTAATCCTTGATTGAGATTCTCCAATCCGACATCCTCCAATCAACAATCATTAATAGGCATGAGATATTCACCTGAATACAGACACTACAACTCGAAGCCTTCACAAAACTCAAATAAACAACAATAACAACAATTTAATTTTTTTATAATCTAAAAAAAAAAGAAAAGTCTGCTACGATTTCTATTTTGTTATATTCAGCCACTTCAGCAAATTGCATCCACGTGCAATCGATGAGCCCTGGTATAAACGTGCGGTGGACCAGCATCGTATTGACGCCTCTTCATTTGTCTTCTCTTTACCCCATGGTACACCCACAAATACGACCCTTGTGACCGCCTCGCATGCTATTTTCCATACTAATAAGCTGAATCAGTCAGCCCCTGCAGCTGTCGTCGGATTTCAATTACAACATTCCGCTCTGGACGCCCTTTTTCGAAATATCACCCACGATTGCCCCAAGGTAACTATTATTATTAAATTACAATCCAACAATTATGATAATCCTAGTTTATTTTAAATTTGATTTTGAGTATAGCCATCCGGCCATGAATATAACTTCAAATCCTCCTATTGCAAATATATTTTGAAAAATCTGGTGTGACTGGCGCACAGCACACAACTTTCTCTTACCTTCGGTAATCGAAAGTTGTGTACTGTGCTTGTCACACCAGATTTTTTGTGTCGACATGTATTTAGTTCCCGACAGTAGGGTACATTCGATTTTCAAGATGTACAATTTATAAGTATGGGAAAATATTTATACTTTGTTACCAAGGAAACCATTTCTTCTATCTTTTCTATGGAGTACAAGAGTAAAGTGGTCTTCAGAAGATTTCAATCACAAAATGAGAATATACATTTTAAAGAGAATCTAAAAAATAATTGATTTTTGAATTTTAAAAAAATCGTTGGAGCAAATTTAGAGAAAATCGAAAAAACTGAAAAAGTGCATCAGTAAAGTACTAGTACTCTTTGGCCGATTTTGTTCAAAAGCTTCGTGTCACGTCCCAAGGGGGTGCCTAACTTAAATATACAATTTCAACCTCCTAGCTCTTTTCGTTCTTGAGATATTTTGTTCACAGACAGACACACAGACAGACAGACAGACAGACAGACCATGTCGCGAAAACCACTTTTTTAGATTCAGGGGACCTCAAAACGTGTATTTCCGTCAAAATCTCGACATCGAATTTTTGACATGAAACCAATACTTTCTCTCTCTATATATATTAACATATATATAGAGGTAAGAGAAAGTAAAAAAACATTCTCCTTACTAGCAATTTTGCCAATGGAATTATTCCTTAAATTAATTTTGAATAGAGTGGATATTTGATTCTTGAAATTACTTACAAGGGAAGAGGGTTGGTTATTAATCAGCGATTTCGTTTTAAAAAATATTCTGTTAAAGTGTGGGAGAGCTAGTGGCGGATCCAGAGGAGTTTCTGGGGGAGGGGAGGGGGGATAATCTGGTGTGACTGGTCGCACAGAACGCATTTTTTTCTTATTTTCGGTAATTTAAAGGTGCATATTGTACTTGTTTACCAGAATATATATACAAATCATTTTTTTAAGTATTAATTTTTAAAATTTTATAATAAAAATAAATTTTTTTTCCCAAAAAAAATATTTTTCTCAAATCTCGAGGGGGGGGGGGGGGTAATTGCCCTCTTTACCTCCTCCCCCTTGTATCCGGCCTTGGGGAGAGCTCAGGTACCGATATTTATCAAAAATATGGAAAACCAGAAGCAGATTGTCATTTTTTATTAGTATTAATTAATTATGTCATTTTTTACTAGTATTAATTAATTAAAGTTAATTTCTTAATAATAGGCTAAATAATAAAACAATCCACGTCATTATATTAATCATTATAATTTTCATTGATGGAGAAAATAATTTTTTTTTAAGAACGATGTGATCCTGGAGGTTTGTGAATTTTTTTTAAGGGACTCATGAATGGCACTATTTTTATTCCTCCTATAAGGAGGGAGTTAAGACCTAACTCCCCCTCCCCTTTCTGGTTGCGCCACTGTCATTTTAAACTTTTCGCCCTCAATAACCTTTAGAAGGTTTTCAGGTCTTGAGAATTTTTAATTTTTTTTACTTAATTGGTTGAAATCACTTATATCTCGATTGAAATTTTGTGTATTTCGTTTGGTTAAATCACAAAAGTAAAATTTGAGAATTTGAACCAAGTAGAAATTAAATGGTGGGTGGACTGGCAGGCCGCCTTGGTAACAATCCTCATTGTAAAAAAATCTCAAAGTTTAAAAAATTAAAAATTATGTTTCCGGATAGGACCACCGAGGACCTCCTAATGATTAAAGAAAACCGCCCCTGATTGCCAATGATCTTATCGTTGAAAAGATCAACTATAAATACTTTGAATGAAAATTTCATTAAAATGGAAGTTTTTTGGTTGGCATATTATTTTAGAAAAAAATATGGGGATTGACTTCCCCGAGACTTTCTCGTATATTCTTTTGGAATTACGTCTGGGTGTGTGTGTAAACACGATTGCTTAAAAACCAAAGCAGCTAGATCGATGAAATTTGGTATATGCTCCTTACACTAAAATTGTAGATTTCTATCAACTTTTGGAGTAAATACGTCACTTGGAAGTAGTACTTTACTTAAAAAGTTTTTTCAAAAGTTTTGAAATTTTCAATTTCTTTGTTATATCATGATAAAATACTCTATTTTAAAAAGTTTTTATTCTTTGACATTTTTACGAAAACTGAATAGTTTTTGAAATAATCACAGAAGAAATAGAAAATATTCTAAAGACAATGTGGAGGAAGGCCGTAATACAGATTAAAGATGAAATGAAAGAAGACTTCTATCGGCCCGAATTATTTATTATTCCTCTGTCGACGTTTCGGGGACTAAACGTCACCCATCTTCAGGACCTACATTACAAACAATACATATAATCAGGATTATCACTATCATTATAATTTTTTTCCTTTTTTCATCTTTTCTCCTCCTTAACATATAACACACATCAAACACGCTGAACATACAGAAAGACATTATAAATTTACTTACAAAGGTGTTAAAAAATTCTTTTCTCTGCCTCCTTCAGTTGTTACATAAGTTAGACTGTTAGTATACTTAATACTATACAGATTTCTCTGCTTGTATATTTCCTGAGCCACCATCAGAGTTAATGCAAGGCTGCCCGGGCCGCCATATATATATATGCGCGTCCCTCTCAGTATAACGTCACAAGATGTCACTGAGTGGGGGGGGAGATCTAGCTCATGAGATGGTCAAAAAAAAAAAAAAAAAAAAAAAAAAAGGAAAATCTTTTCCCCCTCCACAGAGTACAGATCAGACCAAATACCATATTCACAGCCAAAAATCAAAAATCAAAAATAACAATTGAGCATAAACAAAAAATGAGTATAAATAAAATATATAAATAAATAAAAACCTTAATTTGAAATAAATAATAATGACTAGAGCGAACATTGCACGAAAGGGACTAGAATGAATATTGCACATAGGGGACTAGTATGAATATTGCACTAGGTGGGGAGAGGGAGGGGAGCGGAAAGGAATGGTATACAGTCAAAATCAAGAAGTTAAAAAATATAAATAAATAAATAAATAAATAAACAAAAATAAAAATAAATAAAACAATATGGTACTCGATCCAGACCCATCTGCACCCTAATAAAATAGGACATTGTAGTACACTGCACTGAGATCCTCCGAGTCTGTTTGATTATTAACCAGGCTGCTTTCCTCACTTATGATATAGCACATCTCCAGAATCCGCAATATCTCATCATTTTTTTCGCCCACCAACACGGAAACGTTTTCAAAATCAAACGAATGATTTAGGTTGACCGAGTGCTGGCACAACGCTGTTTTATTATCTTTTTTTCTTATATTGTAACCGTGTTGGTACAGACGTTTTTCAAGGAACTGCGTTGTTTTGCCTATATACGCCTTATCACAGTCCTTGCATGGGATTCTATAGACGACATTACACTTTTTTGTGATTTCAAGTTTGTCCAAATTTGAGAACAAGCCTCCCAAGTTCGTATTGCTTTTCCCTGAAAGGTTTACGCGACAATCCCTATCTTTAAGTGCTACCCTAAAATTATTTGTAAATATTTTTGAAATTTTTTCAAAAAGCCCCTTTTTATAAGTCATTTTAAAGTATAACTGTGGGCCTGCTTTCACTTCCCTATCTTCACCCAAAGGTCTCTTTAAATTTTTTTTAAAAAAACTTTTAATGGTCAAGTTTATAAAATTAAGGGGATAGTTATTTTTGAGTAGCACAGATTTTAGCTCATTAATGTTTTTTTCCCAAAACTCTTCATTAGAAAGGTTAGTAATCCTAAATAACATGCCATGAATCAATGAGCTCTTATGTTTTAGGGGATTGTTAGACAAAAAATTTAATAATCTTCCCGAATGGGTCGGTTTCTTATACCAATCAGTTTTAATTTTTTTATTGTCTCTGATAATTTTCATGTCCAGATAATTAATTGAGTCCCTATCTTCTATCTCGCTAGTAAATTTTATGTTATCATCAAAATTATTAAGGGAATCAAGTATAATAGGGAGGCTCTCAATCCGATCGGGCCCCGGGGATATCGCCCCCCTGCCCCCCTGCCCCCTGTCTGCGGCCCTGTCTCTATATATATTTCATATATAGGGTAAGAGAAAGTAAAGTATAATAATTTTCTCTAGCTTAAAAAAAAAAAAAAAAAAAAAATAATAATTTCAAGAAAATTCAGAATTTTCACATTGAAAAGAAATGATTTTTGTCTTGCTTTATACAAAAATTAAAGCCTATTAAAATTGATTAAATTCGTCAAATGAAAAATAATAAAAATTATTATATATATAAATTTATTAAATTTATATTCACATATTCATTTGCTCATTTGAATTATCCTTAGCAATTACAGCTGTTTGATTTTGTTTATATTAGTTTATATGTTTATATTGTAGTACTTTACCTAATAAGCTTTTTCAAAAATTTTTAATTTCTTTGTTATATTAAGGCAAAATACTCAATTTTAAAAAATTTTTATTATTTGATGAATATAACAAAGAAATTGAAAATTTCAAAATTTTTGAAAAAACTTTTTAAGTAAAGTACTACTTCCAAGTGACGTATTTACTCCAAAAGTTGATAGAAATCTACAATTGTAGTGTAAGGAGCATATACCAAATTTCATCGATTTAGCTGCTTTGGTTTTTAAGCAATCGTGTTTACACACACACACAGACATAATGCCAAAAATGGTTTTTTTGGACTCAGGGAGGTCTAAAACGTGGAGAAACATCAAAATCTCGAAGTCGAATTTTTTTACGATTACAATACTTTCTCTATACGAGAAAGTAAAAAGTTCAATATTTATTTGACTTACGAGTCAATGTTTAAATTTTTTTATAAAATGAAATTACAGGTATTTTTTTAAATTTTCTGCCTTTCTAATCTTCACATAAATTTAAAGAAATAAAATTTTTTTTTTTTTTATAAAAAAAAAATTAATAACTCTAAATTTAAGTGAAGATAAAAATTATTTAAGAAATGTGTTCATATGTTTTGTTGTTGGATTGTTTTGGTGACTTAGGACTCTTCTGGTTGTTTCACTTGTGCCTCTGAGGACTATGCCTGCTATCTGATCGATGATAACGGCTTCATTGTCGTCGGCAATGTCATGAGCGAGGCTGGCAAATTCTTTGGCGAAATTCATGGACATGTTTGGAATATGCTCGAGCTCGAAGGTGTTTATGAACGTATCCGAATTTTCGATTACCAGGTAAAAAGAATATGAACAAGAAAAAAAAATTCCATGTGTTTTTGTAACCGGGGCCGGGGGGGGTTTGTTCTACTCAAAATTGATCTATGTAATATAGTAAAATTCTCTTTTTTATTATTTCAGGCTGTTTGCTTGCAAAGAGAAGATGCCGATTCCTCAGCTCCCTTTTCTAAGCTGACTCCATGGCAATTTTTTACAGCGGTTTTTCAATGGATTGTCTCCCATTTTGTCTGGCTCCTTACAGAATCTCCAAGTACAGTATGGGCAGATTATACCGGAATACAAACATTAGATGACGAACTGGTAAGTTTTATTGATTTCATTAACGTAAAGTTTAATATTCAGTAACTTTGACGTTATCATATTTGTTTCTCAAAATTTATTTACCTATCTTATTTATCGTTAAGTAAAAATTTTTTTTAATGGCTTCTTCACACATTATCATATCAACAATAGCCCTCGGGCTTGGCGTAGTTGGTAGTGCGCCTGCTTTGTATACCGAGGGTTGAGGGTTCAGATCCCAGGCAGTCCGATTATTTTATTTAAGCCTTTTGGATACCAAATAAGTATCGTAATAGTCCGTTTTTACTTTCTCTTACCTATGTATATATGTAATATAAATAGAAAGTATTGGATTCATGTCAAAAATTCGATATCAAGATTTTGATGGATATACACTGTGTGGGGGAAGAGAGAGAAAGAAAAAAAAAAGAGAAAAAAAAAAAAAAGGGTGGAAAGAAAAAAAAAAAAAAAAGAAAAAAAACAAACAAATGAAAAATGGAGGGGAATGGAAGGTGCACGGAAGGGTGGGAGAGGGCGGGTTGGAGATGAAAAAATTAGGGGGATACGGGAGGGAGAAGCAAAAAAGGGTTGGGGGAGGGAGAAATGAAATTTTATTAAAAATTACTAGACATTCGTCATTCATCACTAAATCTCGGGCGGGTATGGACGGGTTTGAAAAAATTGGGGGGTGAAGAATGGTAAAAAATTAGGGTGGGTAGGGGGGAAGTCAAAAAAAAAATAGGACAGGACGGGGGAAAAAAAATGGGTGAGGGCTATCTGGAACTAAATAAATTTAGTTTAGGAAAGTGGAGTAAACTATATTGGAGAATACTTTGGAAAATCGAAAACAATAAAATTATTCATGACATTAAAAAAATTTTATTTATAAAAATATGAAAAGGTCAAAAAACAAGTTTTCAAAAGTTTTGTCGGAAACTGGAACTTGATGGAGAAAAATAAAGCAAATGAAAACAATCTTCAACTGGGGCAGAAGAACAAAGATTTAGTCGTTGAGAGTGGTTGAAAGAAGAAAGAAAAAGTTTTTTAACGAAGAGTGAAAATTTGGGGTTTGATTGACTTCTTTACTGGTTTTACTAAGATCGGAGCAGAGAACCCACACGACGATACATACAGTAATATTAAATAAATTAAAACGATCAGCTCCTCTGCAAGACTTTACACTGCGGCAAATAAAAAAAAAAAAAAAGTATTTGGTATCTCGAATTTCAGATACCAATTACTAAAAAATGTAACGAAATACAAGATACCAATTACTTTGCCAATTCTGAACGAGTTACAAGATACAATTAATATTGTATTTGGTATCTTGTATTTCAAATACATGAACTGATTAACCCCATCCTGACTGTGTGTGGGTCTGTCAACAAAATATCTCAAGAATGAAAAGAGCTAAGAGGTTGAAATTTTATATTTAAGTTTGGCACCCTCTTGGAATCTGACGCGAAGCTTTTGAACAAAAAGCCTGAAAGTACTATATAGTATGCCCCCTGATGCACTTTTTCAGTTTTTTTTTTTGATTTTCTTAAAATTCGCTCCAACCAGTGGCGTCATTTCAACTTTTTCTTGGGGTTGGGGGGAGGGGGCAAACTTTTTTTTTCTTAAAATTTACTTACAAATAGGAAGATGTTTAATTTTATTAATTGTTTAATTTTGTACAGTTTATATATTCGTTTATTTTGAAATATTTTATTTAAGAATAATATAAAATTTTATAAAAATTAGAGTCCTTGGGGGGAGGGGGGTAAATTCCCCCAAATGACGCCACTGGCTCTAACGACTTTGATTAAAATTCATAAATCAATTATTATGAAATGTATATTCTCATTTTGCCTTTGAAATCTTATGAAGACCTCTTTACTCTTGTACTTCACTATTTATTTCAATTTATTGGTAGAAAATTAAATTGAAATAAATTTTGTCGCATGCGAATCGAACCCGCGATCCTTGGTACAGAAGGCCAGCATGCTAACCACTACACTCAAGCCTGAGGACCCCAAAAATATTTATTATCCTTTTTGGAAAAAGAAAATTTTGATTATTGAATTTTTAAAAATCAAACATTTTTATTGTTCTTATAAATATAATTTTATTTTTAAACAGGTTTTGGTGGAATCCCCTCCTGAAGAAGTCTCTGAATCAGAAGTTGACCAGGAGAAAGTAGAACCAGCAGGAGAGGGAGGAGAAGAGAATGAAGAAGGTGGTGATCCTGAGGGTGAAGACGATGCCAATAGTCGAAGGGATGAAGATGACCCAAAAAAACATTTACTCACTGAATGGGAATACGATATGTTAGTTATTAAACGATCCAGATTGCAACCATGTGATAAGGAGGTATTGAAATCATATTGAAAAAAAAAGGTTTATTTAAAAAAATTTATTTATTTATTTTTTTTTATAAAATTAGCTGGATCTATGGAGGTTGCATCCTTATACTGACAAAGAGAAAGGACCCTATGCGGCACGATTTGATAATTGCAAGCGTCCTTTTGTTATTAAAAAAGTGCAATTTACAAATATGCTTATAGTTGTTGTAAATACATTATGTGGAAGCGAAGAGGAACAGATAGTTTCACTCGAACCACAAGAAGTTGAATATAATTGTTCTTTACCATGTCAGAGAGTGACACAACTTCCGATGTATCGACGAAGGCCGCCCTCTTGTATTAAACAACATCAAAATGTAAGTATTATTCTAAACAATCAAAATTTTAGATTCTAATCAAATTAGACACACAAAGACTTAAAAGTCAATTTTTTGACGGGTGCCTAGAGAACTATAAAGGATAAATAAACTCTTCTCTTTAGTATAAGACAATTGTTGAGTCACTTTTTTATGTTTCAAGGAAATGTTTTCACAACAAAGAATTGGTTCAAATCCATGAAAATTCACTAAAAAAGAGATCATTTTATGGAGGGGGGATGAATGACAGAAATTTATATATTGAATAAAAGTTCCTTCTCTTCATTACAGAGGTGTAACTACATTGATTACCCCCCCTCCTCCGCAGGTACAAGAATGTCGCCTCCCCCCTCCCAAAAGATATTTGTTAATAATTATAGAATTCCAAAAATTTTAAATTTAAATACAATTTTTTATTTAGTAGTGCCTCAAACGGCTTAAAGTTTAGAAAAATCAAATTTTTTCAGTTTTTTTTTAAACTTTGAACACCCCTAATACAATTTTTCCGATCCCTGAATGAAAAAAAAAAACATTTATTTGCGATATTCTATAGTTCTTCAACTTTCAAAATACCATTCATTCTTGAAAATCTATTAATTTTTAACGAAATTATGAATAAAATCAACGTCAAGTTTCAGCGTTATCCATTTTCTTTATAATTTCGTTAATAATTAACCGATTTTCACGAATGAATAATTTATGGAAAATTTAAGAACTACAGAATATCGTAAATACAGGATTTTTGCATTCAGGGATGGTAAAAATTTTTAGGGCTGTCCAAAATTAAAAAAATCAAAAATTTGATTTTTCTAAACTTTGCACTACTAAATCACCAGAGATTGTACTGAAATTGGAATATATCTATGTATTTTAACTATCTGCATATTTTTACGGGATGAAGCCTCAAACGCCTAAAAAAAAAAATTAGAACCACTTTGGAGCAAATTTTATATTAAATTTTATTTTTGTCTAGTACCTATATTTCTAAAACTATGGGGGAAACTATGGTTTACTACATTTTATTTTTTAAATTCTTTTATATATTTTTTATGCGCCGGCTTTGGCCCTTGACCTGCCGCGACCCCATCCGTATTGCGGGGTCTGCGGGGGTGTTATTTACGCCCCTGCTTCATTATTTTCATCAATAACAGACTTCCTAATTTGTCATCCTTTTAACTCAAGAGGCCTCCATACCCCTCGCAACACAGCCCTTACATAATAAGATCCTCACTGATATCCACAGGGACTACTACTCCCGAGAAGTAGCAATATTCTTTCCAAGCTCATTGGGTAGAGGCGTCCAATAAATATTCTTCTCTTCATTACTGAAATCAGAATTTATTCTTTTAAGTAGGTTCTCTAAGAATTGGTATTCTTCTTTGAATCTAAGGACGATCTTCTTTTCGGGATGGCTAGCACTTCCACTTGTTTATGGGGAGATTTTATCCTCTTGGATTATATCGATGTTAAAAACATTTTCGTTTTAATTTCATTTTAATTTTCTTTACAGGAAAGCAAAATAGAGCTTTGCGGTGACGCAACACCTTGCCAAAAGTCTTCGTATTGGTTGCCAATATTCGCTTCGATGGTCATTTTATACAAATTTCAATTTTCTCATTAAAAAAGAGATTTATTAATTAATAAATATATTATTCTCTGATTCATGAAATACTTTAATAAAAAAAAAAAAACAAAAAGATCAACTTTTCTCATAATGATGAATGGAGAATGCAACAAAAAAGAAAAACTTTTCGCGCAGGCGCGTTTGTTAAATTTACTTTCTACTAATTAAAATACATAAATTACAAGAAAAGTGATTTAAGTGGAGAAATTATCTTAAATTATTCTCTTTTATAAGGAGAGGGAGATAAATTTAATTTTTATATAACTGACAAAAAAAAATCATGAAAAATTTCCTTTTTATAAAAACCATAATGAAATAATGAGATGAAGAAATCCTAAATTTCAAATTTTTAAAGAAAAAAGACAGAAAAAATATTTGCTAATTTGGCTTTTGTAGTTATAAATTAAATCTTTTTGAAGATTTTTTTTTCTATAGATCTATTAAAATGTTATTGATTTTTTCTGCTACTGAATTTAAAATTATTATTATTATTGTTATCTGTTAAGAATTGCTTGCATCTAATGAATTTGTTGGATATTTTGATGACACTTATTGTAAGATAAATAAATCAAATTGTAATGAAAGGTAAAGAAAAATTTCTTTATGCATCCTACTTATTACCAATCGTTTTTGAAGTTTGAAATAAATTATAATTAAAACTGTAAATAAGTTTCTTGAATTAATTTTTAAGTAATTACTAAAAATTTCACTTTCATTTTATATCATTACAAATATTGTTTTTCCTTTTACAAATATTTATCGAGTGTTTCGAAGTACTTTTTGTCGTACCCTATTCCCGGGTAAGGACTACTCTGTAATCCAATATACCCTTATTTTATGAGAAGAAGAAAAATTGAATTTTGTTTTATTATTATTTTTAAATTTGTGTCCATGCTGACGATATAACGATTTGTTCAGGCAATTATTCAGAATAGTAATTCCCTCCAAAACCTTAAATAAGATTATTTTATGAACTATAAGCCTTATTAATCAATTTGCAATGGATTTTTAAAAATGTCGCGACTAGCCTATTGTAGATTATAACGAAAGAAAATTTCATTGTAAGAGAAAATGAGGTTCAGTTAAAGAATGAGACTCTAAATAAATGAAAAATATAAAATTTGTTGGAATGTTTTGACATTAATATTTAGAAAGGCATCGGAGAACTGGAAAGACATTCTTAGATTGTTTTTAAAATTCATATTCTGAATTCAAAATGTTTTGACAAATTTCACAATGTTCATTTAGGTACTATCCTTGTATCATTCTGATAGAATTTTTAAAAAGTTTAAAATAGGGCAAAAAAGATATTGTATGAATGGAGAAGTTATTTATTTTCTACGGAAACTTTTTTTTAAACCCATTTCGGCCATTAGGACTGTTTATATTTTTAAAATACATAATATCGATGGCTACGGGGGGACGTTCCACAAGCTGATTGCTCGGGGTCACCAATCGCCGTGCTTAGAATCACTTAACCGCATCAATTGTGGTGACTGTTGCTCTTCTCCGTTGCCAGACTCTACGGAAACTTGTTTTTGCTCTTTTTTAATTAATTACGATATTTATCTAAACCATTTGGTATCCAAATGATTTAAATAAATTCATGCCTCCCTTTGGCTTTTAGATTATCAATATTTTCATTTGTTAACATCTCTAACTTCACGGCCACGGAGGGAGTGCTCTATTTATTTATTTATCTTACAATTTGAATATATTTAATAAAACTATCTTGTTAATAATAATTTATTGTAATTCCATAATAAAATACCTTAATTTTTCCTATCTACGGTTGAAGGGGAAAAAAATAATAATAATCCTTTCTATCTGCTGTTTCTGTTGACGTACGCAATACAAACGGAAATTTTATTCCTGGAAATAAAATGGCGGGCCTTATTTTATTTTCCTTTCGTCCAATTTCATAATCAACTTTAGATACTTATAAGTATAATTTAATCACATGATCCCGATATGCTTCCTTGGGATCGAACTATATTTCTAACAAACATAAAGTTGATTATAAACCCACGCGTTATTCTAAGCCAATAGTAATTCAAATTTTACGTGATGTTGAATATAATTTAAAGTATATTTCTCAGTGGAGTATCCAGGGTAGAGCTCAAGAGGCTGGCGCAAAAAAATAAGACTAAAATAAAGTTTAAATAATAAGTTCCAAAAAGAAAAAAAAATGCATTGCATCTGTCAGACCACAAACAAAATCCTGGCTACGCCAATCGCTATACTCTTTATTAATTAATATAAATATCTATAATTATTACAAGTTCTTCAATGAGAATTCAACTTTGAAATTTTTTGTAGCAAAAGAACTGAATTTTATCTAAATCGAAGATCTTTTAACAATTATAAATATTATTTAAGATTTAATAAAAAAATATTGTTTCCTTTTGACATTTACGTAATTATAACTCCCCTTTTAATATTCCCTGTCTTTCAGGGGCGTATATAAGGGGGAGCCGAGGGGACCCAGCCCCCCTCCCCCGGAAATGTTTGATTGGCCCCGCAGTGCGAAAAAATATAGTTCCACGAAAAAAAAATTTTTCCCCGCAGGTTGGAAAATTAGGTTCCGCAAAAGAAAAAAAAAGTTCCGCAGGGCGGCAAAAATATCGTGTCTCTAAAAAAAAAAGTAAAATGATTTTGATTTTCACGGACGGAAAAAAATTTTTCCGCAGGGTGGTTCCGCAAAACAAAATTTTTCGCATGGCAGAAAAATTTTTGAGTTCAGCCCCCCCCCCCCCCGAAAAAAATTTCTATATACGCCCCTGCTGTCTTTGATTGTTTTAACATCTCTGTTTTTTTTTTTTTTTTTTTTTTTTTTCTTAATATTATATAAATAATCAAGAGCAACCTTGTCAAGACCTACAATTTTTTATATATCTATATCATATTATTAAGATAATTTTATTTTTAAATAAATATATATTATATATATTATTAAATCTATTGTAAATATTTAAGAAAAAAATATTTGTCTAATAAAAATTATTTATCATTCAGTTAAAATTTATTTTATTTTTTAATAGCATCACAACAGTACCTAATCTAAACAGACTAATAGTAACATTCATGGGCGTACCCAGCGGGGGGCAGGGGGGGGGGCAGCTGCCCCTCCCCTAGAAACAAAAAAAAAATTAAATGTTTATAATGTGATGAAACGAAACAAAATTGGTGGATGGCGACGGGGAATGATTTTTTTGTTAGGACTCGAGGGTTTTTAGGCCTTTAATTCGAAGGCTTTACCCCTCTATATAAAAAATAGCTATGTCACAATCTGGACGACCATGATCTGCCCCCCCTGGACGACCATGATCTGACCATGCCCCCCCCCTAGATTTGCTCCTGGGTACGCCCATGGAAACATTAGTAAATAGATTAAGAATAAATCACACCAGAGCCAACCAGCACCTCTACAGGACAAATATCATGGGACAAATCTATATAATATTTAAAAATAAAATAATTGTAATTTTAATGTCTCCCGGCGCCCCTGACGCTTCGGCCACCACATACACCTCCCGACTTTGCGGATTCTCTAAATCGACGGCTCTGCCCCATTTTCAGAATAAAAATTATAATAAATTTCCATCTTCTGCCTATGATCCGAACGCACATTTCTAGGCTGATTACAATTATTGACAGTATCAACACCTATAATCATCGCATCCCCCCCCCCGCGATCATTACTATAATTTCAATAAACGAAGAAAAAATATTATTTTTATGAAACATTTGGATGGACAGTTGAATGACGAGATTTTATATTTTACTTCACTTATTCTCTAGACCAGGATGAAATGAAACGAGAGTATATAAAAAACTGGTGTGACTGGTCGCACAGCTCACAACTTTCTCTTACCTTCGGTAATCGAAAGTTGTGTTCTGTGCTTGTCACACCAGATTTTTTGTGTTGAGATATATTTAGTTTCCGCCAATATATTAGAATTCAAGATGTCAAATTTATAAACATGGGAAAATATTTTGCAAATAGGAGGTAAGTTATTTAAAATTAATTAAAATCAATTTTTTGATATGGGCGGGCGACAAAAAAAAAAATTAAATTTAAAGGTTTATTGTGTCTAACAATTCAGTTGACATTTGAAAAGTTATATACATCATAACACTTAAAATATTTATTAAATAAAGTATTAAAATTTTTAAATTTCTAAAAAAATCAATAATTTATCAGGAACCTGACAGAGGTTGGGGAATCTGGGGGTATGGAAAATTTTGAAATAGACTGAAATCTTTAGCTATTGAGGGAAAAGATGATTGAAACTTGATTGAGTTAGGGTCTGAGAGAGAAAATTAGAAAAGTTTTTCAATTGTTGTAAGATAAAATTGAGTAAGGGGTGAGAATCAAGAAAATTTTATGAATTAGTTGGTGGGGGGTGGGTCTGAAAAAATTTAAGAAATTTTAATTGAAATTTAAGATAAAAATTGGTGGGTGAGAAAAAATAAGAAAATTTTTATAATTAAGATGGGGAAAAAAAAGAAGGGGGGGGGGGGAAAATATTTATATTTTGTTACCATAGTAACTATTTCTCCTATCTTTCCTATGAAGTACGAGTAAAGAGGTCTTCAAAAGATTTCAATGGCAAAATGAGAATATACATTTTAAAGAGCATCTAACAAATGGCCAGCACTCTAACCACTACACCAAGGCCTGAGGACAAAATAATAAATAAAATGTAAAAAAAATATATTCAAAATATAAACATAACCAAATTATTTCATTTCTTAATTTCACTAAAATCTAATTCAATTGATATATAAGTATTTTTGAAAAATATCAGCGTTTACTAATTATGCACGCTCTAGAAATATTTATAATAATAGCCTAAATTAAATATATTATTATAAGTTGTTAAAATAAGAAGTTATGAATATAGCGTTATATATAAATGGTTGAAAGAATAAAGAAATAATAATAACAAATAAATATTTACAGCATTTATCGTTATTTCGTTTAATGAATTTCATGAGAAAATTTCCCTACTAGATGGAGTAAGGATGCTAGTAAATGTTTTGAGAAGAGAGAGAGAGATAGAGAGAGTGGGCGAATTTGTCGGTCTTTTTCCACTGATAATATATTTTCTATTTGTTTGTCTGATAAAAGATTCTCTCTCATATTAGCTTCCGTTTTCAAAGAGCGAAATGATCCCAAAACAGTGTTTTATTTTTTGTTTTATTTTCCTCTCCTTATTTTTCTCAGGTACGTGACTTTTTTTTTCACATAATAATAATAAAAATTCTCATTTTATTTATTCTAATTTTATTTCTTTTTCTTATAATAGTATCTGCTTTTAGAAGAAAAATTGATAAAACAAAATGCCCTCACGTGCGCACTTATCGTCCGCCTTTACAACTTGATGAGGTAATAACTGATTTTTTTTTTAGTGCATTTTCCTTTTCTAAGAAAGAGAATGCGTTTTGATCTGGATATGTCACAAACAGAGGCAAGAGGTTAGAGATGTTGACAAATTTGTATCATCTAAAAGTCAAGAGGATGGGACAGACAGTCCGATGGATTTATTTGGATTGCAAATTGAATAAATAAATATGTACCTGGACTCCTCAGAACCTCCTCCCTCAATCATAAATCTTTACTTTCTCTTTTTTTAAGTCTTTCCGGCATCTTAAGTCAATCGTGGGGGGGGGTTATAAGTGGGGTCGGGAGGAAGAAATAATAAAGAAATTAATAGTGTAGTTGGGTGGAGGGGGAGGGGGGGGGGGGGGGGGGGGATACATAATTACGATTCAAATTCAACCAGGCAGATTTTTTTATACCATTTGGAATCCAAATTATTTAAATAAATTTTCATCGGACTGCCTGGGATCCGAACCCACTCTCTTTGTATTTTATCAGCATTGATATTTGTCGACATCTCTAACCTATCGACCATGGGAGGGGGAGTTGCCATAAATTACTAATGAAAAAAAAGATTAAATTATTTTTAAAAGATTTTTTCAACTCTAAATGTTAAAAAGAATATGTAAAAATATTTTCATTCAAATTTTCCTTCTGAGGGGGCCTTGGCCTTTTAAGTTCTAATTCATTATAGGTCATGAAAAAAAATATTGGGGGGAGGGGTGACAAAAAGCTCTCGGCGGCTCTGGTCACAAATAACCCTGAATAGAAATGTACCAGGAACCAATCACTTTTATTTGGCTGAACCTACCCTTATTTAAATAAAATAAATTCACAGTCACCAAATCCTATTTAAGTGAAATTTAATTCTGACGAATTTTTTATAATCCTTAGGCTGGACGGACCCCAATTGAGCAAAACGTTTTCGGTCAAAACGTTTTGTCCAAGAGCAAAACGTTTTACTCAATGCCAACGCACACCGATTGAGCAAAACGCTCAATGGTAAAACATTTGTTCAATGGTGACGAATCATGTCCAATTGTGTGCGTTCAGCCTAAATGTATGTAAAAAATCATAATTGAGTACTTTTTGCAGTAGAAGAGAGTTTTTTATGAAATATTCTTAATTCTTAATATGACTTTCATTGAATAGATGCAAGGAGAATGGTATGTGATCCAATATTATGCTAGCTCCGAGGAAGCTTTGCCCTATCGGTGTATGCGAGCGCATTTTGAACCTGCCATCGATAGTCCTCATATTACAATGCTTCTCACTTATTCTTTTACTGATGATCCGGACGCAGAGCGACTTGTAGGGAATATCACCTGGCATATTGAGACTCCAACTCATTGGACTCACGCCGAAGAAACATGTGAGTTTGTTTTTTTTATAAGTTATATATTCTATTAAATAATAAAAAAGCTTATTTATATTTCCATAATTAGAAAAGAATTCAGCTAGTTACAGGGACGGATTAATGTCCTTTTTTGGTGAGGGCGTTTTTTTTTTTTTTTTTAACTTAAGGTCTTTTTCGGCATTGGGGGCCATTTAGACCCCCGTTCCTATTTATATAAATTGATTGGTGGCCAATTCAATTTAAATAAACGGGACGGGATGCGAACTCTATGAAGAGAAGTAAAGTAAAAACAGTAGTCGAATGTTGTCATCACTTTTTTTAAACAGTCCAAAAAACAAGACAAAACAAATTCATTTTAAGAAAATATTAATTTTGAATTGTGGAGTATTAAAAAATATCATAATAAATCAATAAAAATGCCTGGACCCCAATATGTTTAATTTTTTTTCGGGGATCGTTTTTAAAGTTTTAAGTGGCCTGTGTTGGCGAAGACTCTGTGTGTGAGTGTGTGTGTATGGGGGATGAGAAGAGAAAGAGTTGATTTTTTTTAAAAAAAAAATATTATCTTCTTTGTCAGATTGAGGGCAGCACACCAAGCGGGGAGAATTCGAACTAAATAATAAGTTGCTCGTATGTATGATTTGATTCTCTTATGCAATTGACACTCAAATAAAATGGCGATTGTTAGAAAATATATTAACTGATTATTATATGTATGATCTGTGCTGATTATTAAAATGATTTAAGACATGTATATAATAAATAAGAAATAGGACATTTAACAAATATAAACTTAGATGATAGAAAGTTTTATGATTCACAATTCTACGAGAGAATTAATAAAGAGAGAGAGAGAGAGAGACTAATCAAATTATAAATATAAATACCATTAAAAAATATCATGTTCTGGCCCTGCAGTGTGAAACCAAGGCGAAGAAAGATGACGAATTCCATAATCCAAGAGCACTAATTAAAACACTGATAAGCACTGATAATCACAAAATAAAAAAAACTTGTAATAAAATACGCGAATGATTATTAAACGAAGGGCGAGGGAAAAGCGAACTGATGCTTCAAGGACGCTTTGCCTTTCTCCTCACGAGAGGGAAATGTCAAAGAGGAGTGGAGGGGGATGGCGCGTGGAATGGAGGGGTTTCTTAAAAATATGGTGTGATTTAACCAGGGATTTAACGCACAACATAGGCGCCGGAACTGGGGGGGCAGGGACATTGCCCCCCCCCCCCCGGCATCCTATAGGGGGCAAAATGT
>JAKCPI010015542.1:0-56989 GCA_023213315.1 Euborellia annulipes
TCGTTAGGCTTACTCAGAAGGTTAGGTTTGGACTCACACATATACACACAGACGGTTAAAGTTAAACCCACCGACCCTGTGGGTTCTATTACGTCTAGTTTCAAATTTAATTTTGAAACTAGCTCTCTACATTCCGCGGTTTGCTTCCGCCCTTCGGACTTGATTTACCAGCCGGATGCAATTTTACCACGATTTAAGTCCTCCCCCTACTGACAGACCAGTTAGGAATAAATAAACACCTTTATACGAACGTTATCAACTTAAAGACAACAACTCTACACATTCAAGTTTAATTTCACCTATGTTTTGCATTTCCTTTATTAAATTATGACCGAGGACGCAATTTCCTTAAGTCGTTTCTTAATCAGATAAAATATTTTCTCAAGATTCTGTTAAAGTTGAATACCATAAAAGATGTTTTTATGTTGATGTTTAAGGAAATAAGTGAGATGTTTGCAGTGAACGGATTAAATAAATAAAAAAAAAAAAAAAATTTATTTATATTTAATTAAGTTATCATCTAATTATAGATAAATAAATAATACAAAGGTTAAGTTTCAAATGGATTTTATTTTAGCTTATTCGCATTACGAAGTTAATAAATGTAATAGTCAGTTTGTTTCGTCATGGCTCTGAAGATGACGTATTAACGCGAGATGCGCTTAAGCTAAAATAAAATCCTTTTGAAACTTAACCTTGAATTATTTATTTCTCTATAATTAGATGATAATATAATTAAATTTAAGCAATGTTTCAACTAGTGCCAACGAGATTCTTTTTGGATTATATTATTTCTATTTGTCGTCCACGTTTCGGATCGCTCACCACCCCTTCATCAGGACTGTTAGGCTATAATCAATAAATTGTAATAATAGATAATAACAATATTGCCAATAGTTTGTATTTGTTTATAATTTCCTTCTAGTATTCGAATTCGGTATTTCAAGCCGTTAGATGATTATTGGAGATAATTAATTAACGATATATGTATTATAAATATTTCCAAAATTATTTAAATAATCAAAATTTCGTGGAAACTATTTATGAGAAGATTCTAAGTATTAGTATTTTGTTAAGTGGGAATTAATCGTCCGGATTGTTGATTTATCCAAATACCTTAATAAATAAATTATTATTAGCCTGCGTGCCTGCCTACCTGCCTAGAGATTATGGCTGAATTGAAATTTCAATATGCGCTATTAAATTAATGATCATATGTTATCCATGTCCATTTCCATGTATGCTTACTATTAATAATAATAAACTATCGGTAATCTATCTCGACTAAATTTAGGTCAAATATGTTTATAAAATTTTTAATCACATCAAATTATTAAATTTTATTTATTTATTTTTTCAGATGACTTCTAGTCTTCGTTGGTCTGGTTTTCTCGATCTTCTTTCATCTCAACTTCCCATCAATCGGTGAGTTTATTAAAATTTATTTTTGTTTAAAAATGTGTGTTGTCTTCGCATCTAAGCATCTTATTGAAGTTGACTCGCTCTTTGAGGATGTGACCTTTTCCTTAGTCAAGAACTCGTTACGGAAAACCAAACCATGGAATTTCAATTGAGTTAATAATCTCTTTTGCTATTCCTCTGTTGTTCAATCTTGCTTTGAAGGGTAATTAGTGGGCGTATGTGTGTCGTCACTTGTTGAGTGTGGTGGCAATATCCAAAACCTCTCTCGCTCTCTCTCTCTCATCCCATCTGGCTGTTTATTCATTTCGAGAGAACCAACAACCGTCACATGGTAGAGATTCACGTGACCTGCATCCCAGGTCCTGGATCTTTCCGGGGCTTTTGATTAAATACACAATAACGGCCATCAAAAGGCCATCTTGGTCCTGGGGCGCGCCACATACAGCAGCTGCTGCTGCTTTTGCTCTTACTCTTGTTGTTGTTGTTGTTTCTGCATGGAAAAGTTGCAACTTTCCCCTTGAAAATTAACGACGCCAAATGTTTAAATGAAACATGGATAAATAAATTGTGTACCAATTCTATTCATCTACTTATTTACCAACATTCAAATACACATAAATTCACTTTTCTTAACCAAATAATTAAAATTAAAAACTTGGAATAGTTGCATATCTAACCTTGAGTCTTTGAATGAAGTGAATTCGTAAGGTATACATAAGTACTCTTGATGTAGAACTCCATTTTCGTTGTCTTAATATACCAGGATTAATGAAGAATAGACATGGTTGTGGTGATGATTGAACAGGATTGCAGTGGGCAAGGCACCCAGCAGAAATAAAATTTTTTAACATAATTATTATTTCTTCGACGTTTCGGGGGCTCTCATCTTCAGGAAGAAATAATTGTCACAGTATCGATGGATAATTTCGTAATGTATACACAGAGTTGGGCAAGATACTAAAAAAAGTATCTAAATACAAGATACTTTGATTTTGTGTATCTAGATACTAGATATCTTAGATAGAAAAGTATCTTGGATTCGTATCTTAGATACTTGTATCTGAATACTGCCCAACTCTGTGTATACATATCTAGCGATTACTGCCGAAGGCGGGCTTTGCGACCATTTAAAAATAAAAATATTCATTTAATATGAATTTTTTTTTTAAATCTATTTGTATTATTTTAATATCAATCTTTCAAAGAAAAATCTAAACAAAAACTCAATATAACCAAAAAAATAAATGAATAATTATTCAAACGTATCCGGTCCTTCAATCACTTGTTATTATTATTATTATTTTTTTTAATCTCCGTTTCGTTTTAATTTCAAAAAGCTCAGGGGGATCAGGGCGAGGGGGGGGGGGGTTATAGCCAAATGACTGTCTGTCATATTTAATAGGAACAGGCATAAATTAAAAAGCGAAGTTTCCGGTCTTGATGTATTACAGTTCTATTCTTGTCTGTTAAGGCGGATTCGCGGATACTTTTTTTACACAGCATCCCCCTCCCCCCTCTCACGCCCACCCTTCCTTTTTAGCCCTTTATTCTACTCTTCAGGCTTTTCGTTATGATTAATCACTCGTTCTCTCTCCCCCTCTCTCTGTGAATCCCAACTTGTCTTTGACAAGCTTTTTTTTTTATACATTGATACTTTTAGCGTTCGCATTCGCATTTTCTTCTCTTCTTTTCTAATTGACAAGAAGAAAGGGCGAAAAAAAGAACAAGAAGGATGGACAGATTCAATGGAAAACAGATTAAAGAATTTTGGAATTATATGCTCAACAGAAATTCGTTTAATTTCTAAATATACGTTAAATGCCTCACATTTCATCTTTTGACTAATTTAGGGATAAAATTAAGAAAGAAAATGGCTGTGTAAAACTCAATCGTTGAAGAGGAAAGGATACATAATTTGGAAGTTTGGAAGCCTCTCTTGTTAAATCAAACTCTTTGATTACAATTATTGTGCCATCTTCAGTTGTATGAGAGTTTTTAAAGAATACGTCTGTCCTTAAGCCAGTCATTTGCAATTGTCTATGTAGATATATTTGAAAATATGATGTGATTGTAGGAAAGCGTATTTCGAAACTCTAATATAACTGAAGATGGCACAATAAAATTGGCCGAAACATTTTGTATTCAAGGAGTTTGTTTTAACAATAGAGACTTCCTACCTGACTGCTTTCTTCTTTATTTCAGTCGTTTAATTTAGGGGTTTCTATATCGCAAAGAAGTCGGTTGTCTTTTCGGTAATTATTAAAGGGTTGATAAGTATTTTTTACTTTCTCTTACCTATATGTATATGTTAATATATATATAGAGAGAGAAAGTATTGGATTCATGTCAAAAATACGATGTCGAGATTTTGATGGATGTACACGTTTTGAGTTCCCCTGAATCCAAAAAAGTGATTTTCGCGACATGGTTTGTCTGTGTGTCTGTCAGGCTGTCTGTCTGTGTCCAATTGAAAGTCTGAAGAAAATGAGCTAGGAGGATGAAATTTTATATTTAAATTTTGTACCCTCCTGGACCGTGAAAATAAGCTTTTAAACAAAATCAGCCAAAAAGTACTAGTACTTTACTGATGTACTTTTTCAGTTTTTTTTTCGATTTTCTAAAAATTCGCTACAACGATTTTGATTAAAATTCAAAAATCAATTATTTTTTAGATTCTCTTTCAAATATATATTCTCATTTTGCCCTCAAAATTGTTTGAAACCCACTTTACTCTTGTACTTCATAGGAAAGATAGGAGAAATGGTTGTCATGTTAGCAAAATATAAATATTTTCTCATATAAATTTTACATCTTGAATTCTAACATGTATATCGGTGGAAACTAAATATATGTCGACACAAAAAATCTGGCGTGACAAGCACAGAACACAACTTTCGATTACTGATGCTAAGAGAAAGTTGTGTGCTGTGCGACCAGGCATACCAGTTTTTTTTATGCAAACGAAAAGCTACTTTTAAGTCAACACTTCCGACAGCTAGGGATTTTTGTTGCCTAAGCTCAAGGCTCTACTCTCGAGTACTTGTGGAATTCTCTGTGCTTCTAGATCTATATCGCTCTCATTAAAATCCAAGAAATAAAGATTTACACATTTTTATGAAAAATGTTGGTAACTTAGATCCATATATTGTAAAATGATATTGTTTTTACACGATAAGGCTACTTGTTTGTGAAAAGTATAAATCTTTAAATAATTGGTCCTTATTCTCCGATTTAAAAATTTTCCATTCTCTTATAAAAACGCGTTGATATCTAATCAAAATTAATTGGACTCTTTATTTCGTATTTCACTTCTTGGAAAAAAAAAGGAAGTGAGTGGAAAGGGATGAAGAGAGAAAAAAAAAAACGAAGACGGCGACGTGATGATAAAATATGAAGTTGCATTATTCTTACCCCCGCTATACTTGCCTTTTTTTTTTTTTGGTGTGAAATATGAACAGCGCGTGAAATTAACGCTTGGGAAACAAATGAATGTTTCCGCCGGGATGATTCGGTAAGAGTTTAATACGGAAGTGTAAGTAAGTTCAAGGGCGGTGATTGATCAGCTCTGTGGCCAATATACCCTTCGACTGGCTTTTCGCCCTTCTTTTAAGGGACCACTTGTCCTTAACCAGGCAAGTAAAAAAAAAAACACGTTATTCTCGGATAATCAATTTGAGATTCATTAATTTTCGGTTAGATCAGTTGTCTGTGTTTGTGCGTATCTGTGTGGAAGATTGAGGGAAAATAAATCTAAGACCAAGAAAAAAAAAGGTGAAATTATAAATTATCTGCTAGACTCGAGACTCTTGTTCCAAAATTGAGGTGCCATTGGTTCAGTTCTTATTCATACTAATAAAAATGTATTTAAATAATTCTATTAATCTTAAAATTTTTTCGAAAAACACTTAAATTTCTTCTTTTAAAGTTTGCTTTTGTTTGATACGAAACATCCCATACAAACATAAAAGAAAAACCAAAAAATATTCATTTTTAAAACTTGATTTCTTGTTATTTAACATTTATATGCTATTATTTATCACAAATCTTAAATTAAAAATCTGGTGTGGCTGGTCGCACAGCACACAACATTCTCTTCCTCTTCGGCAAGAGAATGTTATTTACTGTGTTTATTACACCAGATTTTTTGGGTCGAGATATATTTAGTTGCTCTTAGCACTTAAGTTCCAAACTTGACCACGCAATTCATGGCGCTGAGCTACGAATGCTTCCACATCAGTAAAGTGTACTTAAAATTTTACTTATATACTTTTTAAAGAGCATCTAAAAAATAGTTCATTTATGAATTTTAAACAAATCGCTGCAGCGACCTTTGTTGTTCAGGGATCCACATCTTGTGGATACGTGGATGGCGACCACGAGCTACCCGAGCTGGGACTGGCAGTTCTTTTCTTTACATGTCAGTCCCTACCTTCTATATTTTCAACAGGCGTCAGATAGTGCGACGGGCCGGCCTGTTCTATTTCTTTCGATCGCAAAAAACCCATTCCGCCGATCCCGCACCACGGGAATAATAACGGCAAAGAAAGAAGAAGAGCTGCAGCGAATTTTGAGAAAATCGAAAAAATCTGAAAAAGTACATCAGTAAAGTACTAGTACTTTTTGACCAATTTTGTTCAAAAGCTTATTTTCACTCATTGAGAGGGTGTTTAACTTAAATATAAATTTTTTTTTTTTTTTTTTTTTTTTTTTGGAATGGGTGCATAAGGTCCGAAGACCTATAATGACCAATAGTCACATGCAGCCAGGAAGAAAATAAAAACAAAAGTAGAAGCATAAAGGGGAAACTCAACTGCGGGAACTGAGAAGATGCCTGTTGAGGTTAGACTTGAAAGTCTGAAGATTGTAGGTTTTGGGGAAGATAGATGCAGGGAGCTTGTTCCAATCACGGGAGGTCATGGGGACAAAGGAAGAATGAAATTTATTTGTTCTGTTAGTCGTGATCTGAACAGCATAGGGATGCTGGGAAGATGCCTCTCTTGTGTTCCGTGAATATGTTGCATTGGGTGGGATAATTGATTTTAATTCGGCAGAGCATTGACCATGGTAATACCTGTAGAAGAGAGATAGTGCAGATACTCTTCTTCTATGATCTAGTGACTGTAGGGTAGAATCACCTATCAGTCTAATTGCACGCCTAATTTCAACCTCGTGGCTCTTTTAGTTCCTGAGATATTTTGTTCACAGACACACAGACAGACGATGCACAGTGGGCTGAAATAGGAAAAAAGCGGCCATAATTCGAAAAAATGAACTTCAAAATATAAAAACAACGTTTTGCACACCAATAATAGACTATATGTGGACCTCAGTACAATAATTCATTTTTTTTTTACCCATCCCAAACCAGAGCTATAGAGCGCCAAAGTGGGCAAGAAAACTTACTAACTTTTCTTTGCGTTTTAAGTCGATATTCAGGAATTTTTTTCATGTATTAATATTGATCCAATTTTAATGAACTTTTTTTTGAATCATAGGTAAATTAATCTTCTTTCTGAAAATATTTTTGTTTTTCTTGTATTTCAGTTATTTATTTTTAAATAAATTTTTTTTGTAAGTAAAAAAAACGCAATATAAATTTTTTTCAATTTCAAAAAAGTATATGGGATCCATGCGGATCCCTAACAAACTCAATAGATTCTGAAACTAGAATACATGTAGAACATGATTGCTTCGTAACTTTTTGCCCGAATTTGCCCGCCGAATTTTTATTAATTTTTTTATAATTAAATCGGCAGAAAAACAAGTGATTTCCGTCAAACCATATGAACTTCTCTCTGCTTTACAGATAATATTGAAACGTGACAAAGGGCTGATGAACAAAATAAAATCAGGCTATATAAGAATGACCATAAAATTTTATGGTGGGGCCTCAAATTTTGTAATCTTTTGAAAAAATAATCTATGAAAATGAAATATCCAATATTTGAAAATTTCATTTTTTCTTGTTCATATTCTTATTAATATTATTGAAATAGCTATATTATTTTTGTATTCAAGTGGTAAAGCCCCTCTGGACCCCCTTACATGCCTTCGATGAGCAAATGCATCAAATTTATTCTTGCTCACTGTTTGGAAATTTTGCAATTGCTCGACTTAGGCGCAAAATTTTTAAATTTCCTTCACTGACTCCACTTCCTTTGTCTCTGGTCAATCAGCAAGAGAGAGTGGTAAACAGGAACATAAAACAGAAGTTAGTGGCTAGAGCTTTATATTATAGTAATGATATTTATTTTTTAGCAAATAATTTTTATTTAAGTATAATGACAGAGACATAGAAGCTGACTCCAAGGGGCCCAAGGGTCTCGAGCCCCCAAACCCCCCAATGTTGAGGGAAGAGTAAATAAGTCATCTTTGTAATCAGCAATCCATTAAAATGTATATAAAGACGTATTGCTTATATAAGTTATATCAAAAAAAAAAATATTTTTTGACCCTTTGAGTAAGGGGTAGTTTACCCCATCTATATATTTTGTAAAAATAAATGACATTTTTGTAACGAGTGACCTTTAAAATATATATAAAGACATATTGCTTGTAATTGCAAAAAAAAAAAAAATTTTGTTGCTCCATTCAGTAAGGGGTAGTTTACCCCATGTATATATTTTGTAGAAATAAATGACATTTTTGTGACCTTTAAAATGTATATAAAGATATATTGCTTGTAATTATCAAAGCAAAATTTTTTTTGACACCTTGAGTAAGGGGTAGTTCACCCCATGTGTGTTTTTTGTAAAAATAGATGACATCTTTGGAATCAGCATCCATTAAAATGTATATAAAGACATATTGCTTGTAATTATCAAAAAAAAATTATTTTTTTGCTCCCTTCAGGAAGGGGTAGTTCACCCCAGGTATGTTTTTTGTAAAAATAAATGTCATTTTTGTAAAACGCATATTTTTTTTGATTTTTTGACATATGTCTTTCTTTATATTTCACACATCATAATTTTTTTTTCAACTTTGTCAAGGGGTAATTTCAACCCCTTTCGGTAAAATATGAAAATATTGAAGGGTATAGAAGAACATATGATTCCGTATGTATAGTTTTAATTTTGTAAAAATCCGCCCAAAAAAAAGATAATTATGGCCGCTTTTTTTCGATTTCAGCCCACTGTGCGATGTCGCGAAAACCACTTTTTTGGTTTCAGGGGACCTCAAAACGTGTATATCCATCAAAATCTCGACATCGAATTTTTGACATGAATCCAATACTTTCTCTCTATATATATTAAGATATATATATATAGAGGTAAGAGAAAGTAAAAAGACTCTGATGTTCAGCAAAAACTATCCTAATCGTAATTTAAAATAAAATTATTTTAAAAAATATAAAATTCAATGAGTTTTCTCAAAAATTGCTCTAGTTTCTACAAAAGCAAATTTTGATCAAAAAAATTATTTTTCTCTTTATTTTTAGCGTAGGAGAAACTCAAATTTCATATGCAGAAGCCAGACCCCAAAATCATGTCCACCGGTATTATCAGAGCTGTCTCCTCGTTATTGTTAGAAAAGGAAATAAATTTTGCATATTCGGTCCTAGTAACTGTCCGTTTCTAATGTTCTACGGAACATGCCAAGACAGCCTCTTTCGTAATCAGGTATTGAGGAGGGGGAGGCTTCAATTTAATTTCAACCCCATTAAATAGCACTAGGCCCCTCCATATATCACATGTTAGGGAGGTTTCACACATGCTGGCCTCACTGATGTTGTTATCGTGACCCATCAGCCTGGACAGACCGCCCTTTTGCAACCCTTTAATTCCTCCACCCTCTGAGTGCATGGATTGTCGATACATGTTTCTACAACTACAACAACAATCTCTGAGGAATTTCTCTAAATGCAAAATACACTACCGTATAATTACGTTACTTATTGAATAGTTTTAGTTAATTGTTAATTAATTAACTAGAGGGGAGAAAGAATGTTGTAAATGTTTTCTCCCCTTTGGCTACGTCCCAATTTAAGAATATTTCAGCTCTTTTTATTCCTTCCTTTTCATATTTAAATTTTCTTCCAAAAAAGAAAAGGGAAAAATACATTTATAGTAGATTTAGGACCAGGGCTGTAGGCAGGGGAGATATGAGGGTCCAAACCCACCACCCCCACCTCCGGAACCCCGAAAAATTAACAAAAAAATATAGAGAGAGAAACATGGAGTAAATTTTAAATACCCTCGGGTCTTGGTATATGGTTAGCGTGCTGGCTCCTTGGGTACCAAGGGTCGTGGGTTCGCATCCCGTCTCTTGAGACAATTTATTTGGTAGCCAATCCATTTGAAATAGATAGAGACTAGGTCTAGATGGCCTTCGATGCCGAAAAAGACCTTAATTGAAAATAAAAATTCTATTAGAAATTATAAAAAAAATTTATATTCTTTATATTTGGAAAAGGGGAGGGGATTACATCCAGTGGCGTAGCGAGAGGGGGGCAAGGGGGGTCATCATGCCCCGGGCGCTACTCACAAAGGGGCGCCAAATGGTCCGCAAAACAAAAAATAATTTTAATGTCTGGGAAAAAATTTTCCTCGTGACGGGAAAATTTGGTTCCACAAAAAAAATATAAAATTTTTCCGCAGGAAGGGGAAAAAATTCCGCAAAATTTGGCCTCCCAAAAAAAAAGGTAAAATGATTCAGCAGGCATGAATTATTTTTGATTTCAGGCCCCCCCGAAAAATATTTCTATATACGCCACTGTATAATGTTATATGGTTTTCGAATGGGCGGGGGGGGGGGGGCGCTAAAAGTTATTGTGCCCCGGACGCGAGTTAAGCTCACTACGCCACTGATTACATCTAGCATCTGCCCCCATCCCCGCGCCTCCGAAGAAATTTTCTGGCTAGGGTTCTGTTTAGGACTCAAAAATTAAATAAAAACTCTTTAGTGATTAATTATCTTTATTTGATTTTAAACCAGATCCCCCGGACCCGATTGGATTTTTTTTTGCTGGGCCCTCTATATATGAATTTACATATTTTTAAGTTTTTGTTCTGTAAATTCTTCTAGTTTGAAAATCCAATTTCCTTGCTTCTTCACTTTCAAACGACAAAATCGCTAAACTATTTAATCTATCCTAAGTCATTGTCGATCTCAAATAGTTTTTTAATAGTTTTAGCCTAGAAAATGATCTCTCTTCAGAAGCAACGCTCACTGGAATTGTTAAATATATTCTGAGAGCAAAAAACAAGTTTGGAAATGCCGTTGCTCTGTCATTTTCCGATAAAAATTTGAATATTTTAATTGGATTTTCGAAAAATTCTGATTTTTTTGTTAATTTTGATGGTGATGCGAGGCCCCTTCAAATGCGTGGCCTGATTGGGCCCCATCGCCTTAAATCCAGACCTGTGAGTTGTCAAGTAACTGGCCAAATCCTTAATAAGGATGGACCTTAGCTAATCTCTACACTTTAGAGATAAATTAAATTTTTACACAAAAGAACTTGACACAATTGATAAAAGATTTAATCATAGGGACAGCGGATGTTAAACTTGTTATTTGAACTTTAACCTTTGATATTTTGGAACAGGATCGACAATAAATAAATAATGTGTTGCTTTCCTAAAACTAAATTAGATAATATCATAAAACCTGATGGCCCTTTACCTTCAACTCCCCCCACATTCTCTTTTGGTTATCGTCTTATTAGGCATTAATAGAAGTTATTTATTTAGAATTTCCCCGACGAATGTCGTCGCCTCTCCTTTCTCTTAGTTACTCTTACTCTAAGTTGCAAGTTCAATAAAGTCTTCAACAACAAACTTGTTCAAGTCATCGGCAGGAGCAATTGATTGTTTTGTAGTTGTTAGATTGCTTAGAGTTCAGACCAACAGAGTTCAACCATTTATAATCACAGACAGAGAAAATTAAACCAAATGAAATTTTAGTTTCGTTTTTCTATTGCTGATTATTAAAAAACTTATCCTACCATTTGTTCTATAACTTTTTTTTTTCCTCAACAACATTTTGTTCCATCAGTGGCGGCGTCAGCTTATTAATTTTAACAATTTATTGCCAACTCGTTATCTAAATTATCCTTAAAATTTTATTTAAAAAAAACAAGATTAACATTATCATTATTCGCTTTAGTTTAGATCTAATATAAAAATGTTAACTATTTGTTTCTTGGTGGCTGGATATTAAGAAGAGGATGTGTATTATGGGCAGCCAAGGCGAAAAATAAAATAAAAGTCTATTTTTTGTCGTCGTTTCGGGGGCCGATCGCACTCTTCATCAGGCCACGATCAATCAAACAATTTTATTGTAATTTATTATAATTTACACAAAAGTAAGATCATTTTTGTATGTATCTTACTATTTTAATTTTGTTAACTCTTGTTACTTGTGTAGATGTGTAGCTCAGCGCCATCTTTGAATCGCGTGGTCAAGTTTGGAACTTAGGTGCTAAGGGCAACTAAATATCTCGACATAAAAAATCTGGTGTGACCAGCACGGTCCACAACTTTCTCTTACCGAAGTGTAAGAGACCACTCACATCAGATTTTTACTTTTTACTTTCTCTTACCTCTATATATGTTAATATATAGAGAGAGAAAGTATTGGATTCATGTCAAAAATTCGATGTCGAGATTTTGACGGATATGCACGTTTTGAAGTCCCCTGAGTCTGTCTGTCTGTGTGTGCCTGTGTGTGTTCAATTTTAAGCATGAAGGAATTTAGCTAAGAGGTTGAAATGTTGTATTTAAGTTAAACAACCCCCGGGACCGAGAAAATAAGCTTTTAAACAAAATCGGCCAAAGAGTACTAGTACTTTACTGATGTACTTTTTCAGTTTTTTTCGATTTTCTCAAAATTCGCTCTAACGATTTTGATTAAAATTCAAAAATCAATTATTTTTTAGATGCTCTATCAAATGTATATTCTCATTTTGTCATTGAAATCTTCTGAAGACTACTTTACTCTTGTTCTTCCTAGCAAAGATAGGAGAAATGGTAACAAAATATAAATATTTTCCCATGTTTATAAATTTGACATCTTGAATTCTAATATATTGACGGAAATAAATATATGTCGACACGAAAAATCTGGTGTAACAAGCACTGAACATTTCGATTACCGAAGGTAAGAGCAAGTTGTGTGCTGTGCGACAGTCACACCAGATTTTTTAATTACGTATCTTAAATATTTGAGATAGGTAGAAAAAAACTAAATTTTATAAATTCATTTTAATCTCTTTAAATATTTTTCAATAGTTAGAAAATACTACTTTTGTTAAAAAGGAATTTCTTATTCTGATTGCATTAACGGGGCTCTTTCTCTCTCAGTGTTGTGTGAGTTGCTTTACAACGACATCCATCCAAGGGATTCTCTCTTTCTCTCTATTTATAAAAAGTGTTTCTTTTATCTCGTCGATTTTATAATTAGTGTTAGTGAGTGTGACCCCCACCCCATGTCACCAGGTGCTCCTTAAAGGTAATTATTATAAAATTCTCATTTTAATTAAAAAAAAAAAAAAAAAAATTACACTCGAATTATTTTTTTTTTTTTTTTTTATCAAAGAGTCAAACATTTAAATATTTCATATACGTAGGTGTATATTGTTCTCGTAAGCGCGTGTTGCAACCCCTCTTCTTTCTTTAAAGCCATTTATTCTTTTCTTAAAAACCATTTTATAAAATTAATTTATTCTTTTCAAATTTTTTTTTTATTATACATTCAAAGCAACTCTTGAACTGATTTACTCCCGGATTCAAAGAAATTTATTTATTTATTAAAAATATTTTTTTTTTTATCTCTTTCGTCAGAGATTTACTTTGGTTTGACACTTATGGAAACCGAATAAATTGCATTAGATGTTATATTAGGACTATTTTTTACTTTCTCTTAACATATATGTTATTATATAAATATATATAAAGAGAAAGTATTGATTTGTCAAAAATTCGATGTCGAGATTTTGATAGATATACACGTTTTGAGGTCCTCTGAGTCCAAAAAAGTGGGTCCTGCAAAATGGTCTGTCTGGGTATGTGGGTCTGTGTTCAATTTAAAGCATGAAGAAATTGGCTCGGGGATGGGGAGGGGGGGGGGGGGGGGGGCCAACCCGCGGTTGGAACAAGCTCCCTGCGTCTATCTTCCCCAAAACCTACAATCTTCAGACTTTCAAGTCTAATCTCAACAGGCATCTTCTCAGTTCCCGCAGTTGAGTTCCCCTTTTATGCTTCTCCGTTTGTTTTTATTTTTTTTCTGGCTGCATGTGACTATTGGTCATTATAGGTCTTCGGACCTTATGCACCCATTCAAAAAAAACTTAATACTGGCGTCTTCCTTCCATCTGAAAATTTTATTGTATTTCTTTTTACAATTTTTTTTTGGGTCCTCAAATTCTCTAAATCTATCCCCGCCCTATCGATAAACATGGTTAATATTAATTATCAAAATAACATTCCCCCTTGTAAAATCGCTAATAATTTACTTGATTATAATCTTTGTCTAATATTTAAACAAATTAGCATTTTCAGTTATTTATTAAATTTGTTGACTAGAATAAACATTAACAAATAATTTAAAACTAAAGTTTTCATTGGAAACTTTTCGTTGTTTAAAGAGCATAAATAAAAGCTCTCTCTCTCTCTCTTCCTTATCTCTAAAATGGCCCCCTCAACTAAAATGCAAAATATAAATCATCGAATGACCCTTTTATTTATAATTATCTTTTGTCAATAAAAAATATGCAATTAGAGGACCGAAATAATAAATCACCCTTTCTCAAGAAAAACATACGAGTAGCAAAAATAGAACTTGCGTTTCTATTTTATTATAAAAGTTTATGTTTAGCTATAATAGTAATACGTAGATAATCTCAGTAGATTCAAATATTTACTCTCTCTAAAGGAGATATCATTAATCAAAATAATAAATTGCAAAGGAGATATATACATGCCAAAAAAAGAAGAAAAGTCTTCTCTTTTCTATAACTTAAGATTAATGATTAAATATTAAAAATCAGAAATAGAAAAAGAGAAAAAAAAGTTTTTCTTCTTGAAAATTTAATAACGTTTTGCTTCTCGTTTTTCAAATTCGATTATGAAAAGAAATTAAATATCAAATTTGTCTTGAAAATCAAAAATCCATCCGCTATTTACTTTCTCTTACCCTATATATGAAATAGGTCTATATAGAGAGAGAAAGTATTGTTAACTATTTTAATACAAAAAATCTGGTATGACTGGTCGCACAACACACAATCTTCGGTAATCGAAAGTTGTGTTCTGTGCTTGTCCCACCAGATTTTTTTGTGTCGAGATATTTTTAATTTCCGCTGATATATTAGAATTCAAGATGTAGCCCTCGGGCTTGACGTAGTTGGTAGCGCGTCTGCCTTGTATACCAAGGATCGAGGGTTCGGTTCCCAGGCAGTCCGAAGATTTTATATAAGCCATTTGAATACCAAATGGTTTAAATAAAAAAAAACCCGTACTGTTGGAAACCAAATATAGGTCGACACAAAGAAATCTGATGTGACAAGCACAGAACACAAATTTCGATTACCGAAGGTTAGAGAAAGTTGAGTGTTCTGCGACGAGTCACACCAGATTTTTATTTATTTATTCTATGTCTATTGATCAATTATTTATTTGTTTATTTATATGTTTAAAATGGCTTTCGACAGGAAAGCTGCTTTTAACGGCCACATGTTTGAATAAAAATAATTAAATAAATAATTTAAATTCACCTGCATATTATTTTAAGAGAATTCTATAAATATTGAAATGACGTCCAAAAAAGTTGGTCCCGCTAAATGGTCTCTCTGTGAACTAAATATCTCAGGAACGAAAAAAGCTAGGAGGCTGAAATTTTATATTTAAGTTAGAAACCTCCCTGGAGGGTGAAAATAAGCTTTTAAACAAAATCGGCCGAAGAGTACTAGTACTTTACTGATATACTTTTTCAGTTTTTTTCGATTTTCTCAAAATTCGTTCCAACGATTTTGATTAAATTTCAAAAATCAACTATTTTTTAGATTCTCTTTAAAAAGTATATCGGTGAAATTTTTCGTGAAAATTATTGAAGAACACTTAACTGATGTGGAAACTTTCGTAGCTCCGCTATGAATAGCGTGATCAAGTTTGGAACTTATGTGCTAAGGGCAAGTAAATATATCTCGACACAAGAAAATCTGGTTTGACAAGCACCGTACACAACATTCTGTTGCCGAAGGGGAAGAGAAAGTTGTGTGCTGTGCGACCAGTCACACCAGATTTTTAAACACAACAAATCTTAGAGCGTATCAATTTTGAAAAAAAAAAAAAAAAAATTAATTTGTAAACTCTCCATGTTTCGTAAAACAACAGGAGAAACAATTCTTGTTCGGTTACTTTCTTGATTAGTCAGGTAAATCGGGGGGGATTTTTTAACCGAACTATTTTTTTTGCTATATTTTCTGAATCTTCAACCCGCCGCTTCTTCTATTTCAAAATTTAAAAAAAATGTCCATGAAAAAAGCCTATTATTTGCGTATTGCCTCTCTCTCTCTATCTTTCAAGATATAATCTTGTAATCAGACAGGCCAGGCAGGTGTTAAAATCAACATGCTCAGTTTAATTTAAAAATAACTCTGAACTTAATTAAATTTTTAATGCACTTTTATCTTGATTATTTTTTTATAACTGCCTCTCTCTTTCTCTCTCCCCCTGCACAAGTGATTTCAATTTATATTTTATAAATTAGATAATAATCATACCATTAGTAGTCATTTGCGAAATTAAAAAATTTCCGCTGATTCTTTCTAAAAAGTGAATATCTAAAAAAAATTTGGGTCATCCAGTTTAATATTCGAAATTTTCTTTTTTTTTTTTAATTTCGAAATAAATGAATGAGGTATTATAATAAAAAAATCTTGCTTTAGAGAAAATTTACAATTTCACTAAATAAATCTGAAATTTTCATATATTGATGGTGGGCCAAATACCCCGTGATTGGCTGGAGATCCGGGGTTCAATTCCCGGGAGACTTTTGGCCCATCAATTTAATCGTAACATTTAATTATTTTATATCCGTTATAAGTTTATAAATACAATTTTTTTTTTTTGCTAAATAAACTTGACATTTGAATTATTTCAAGACTAATAATATTAGAACCCACGATCTCCAGACTTTCCGGGGTGCTTTGGGTCGAAGGTTCGGTGGCCCGTGCAAAGGGTAACTAACACACCATTGCCCCTGCCAGGAGATCCTTGGTGTCGCCTACCAACATAATAAATAAATTTGATAAATATACGTCACTTGTCAAGTCGAATCGAGATATTCATTGAATATTAATAATATCTTTTTCAAATATACAATTTATATAAAGATCTCGAAAATATTTAACTGAATATATTAAAAAATTGTAACGAAAATTTTGTCTTTGAAAGATCCTTTGAACAAAATAAGGATAAGGATATTTTTGTGGGTGAAGGGTGGGAATTTTCAAACACGAGTTCGACCCCCTCCTTTACCCAAAAAAATCATAAATATATCCACTGACTTATATTTAAAATTTTCCACATTATTGAAAAAAATTGATGTTTCTCGTAAAAAATTTGATGACTTAAAAAAAATTTTAATTCAAGAAAAATACTATCATTGTTCTTCTACTAACTCGATAAATAAATACAACCATTGAGAATAAATTAAAATCAGTATCAACGCAACATTTTATTTTAATTGAAATTTTATATAAATACCACAAAAGCAATTAAATTCTGTATATATATACATATGGATATATACTGTAAAATCAATCAATTAATAGAGAATTGTAATATTACTTGACTTATTTTCTCTATTTTGAAAAAGGTCTAACCTAACGCAATATCAATTCATAAATTTGATTAAATCTCTCCGCAAAAAAATACAAACAAGTGAAAGAGCATAGAATTTAATTAAATTGTAGAATCAAATTTCCTTACATTTATTTTAATATAACTAGACACAACACACACACACACACGCACATATATATAGACATATATCTATTGAGTGGAAACCATAAGAAGAAGACAGCGGGCACTAAGTATAATTTGCGTTGCCAACTTTTAATTAACATGGCGTCGGTTTGCTGTTGTGCAATTTTATTGTTATTTCCGTTTTGTAACACGCCTTCTTCTTCTTCTTCTTCTTCTTCTACTTGGTCTTTTTGCCCCTGAGTATGTCAAGGAGCAATTTCATCTCGAGAGAGATCTCTCCCTCTTTTCTCTCTTGCTTACGAAGAAGATTCGTCCAAGTTGTTATTAAACGAGCCCAGGGATGAGGGGTCAAGATAAATACATTAAAAGTTTAATGTAAAACAACTTGAAAACTAAACGAGTAGTAATATTGCGTCGTTTATCTTTTTAGAAAAAAAATTTGAAATAATATTTATAATGAAATCGGAAACTTGTTTCTTCTATATGATGCGCTTTATTTTAAGAAATTAATTTTTGGTTATCAAAAGGATTTTTTTTTACCGAGTCTTTGAAAACGTGACATGTATATATATATATATATATATATGATTTTAATGGTGGCAGGTACAGCCAAATAAAATGCCTGGAGACGTTTCGAGGTATCGAAATATAACACAATTGAAAGTTGTGTAGTACACATCTGGTGTGGGAACAGAGTCCGTTCTGTGCTGTCACACCAGATTATATATATATATAGTTTCCCATAGCACCTTAGTTCTAAACTTGACCACTTGCGTTTCATAGATGGCGCTGAAGTACGAACGCTTCTATTGGAAAGAAATACTACATCAGTAAAGGGTACTTAAAACACGTTTTAGGTAAAAATTTATTAATAACCTTTTTAAAGAGCATCTAAAAAATAGTTGTTTTATGAATTTTAATTAAAATCGTTCAAGCAAATTTTGAGAAATTGGAAAAAAACTAAAAAAGTACATCATCAGTAAAGTGTACTTCAAACAATCTTTAAGAAAACACTTATTAATATAATTTTTAAAAAGTATCTAAATCTATAGTTGATTTATGAATTTTAATCAAAATCGTTCAGAGAATTTTGGAAAATTAAAAAAAATCTGGTGTGACTGTCGCACAGAACATAACTTTCTCTTACCCTTCGGTAAGAAAAAGTTGTGCACCGTGCTGATCACACCAGATTTTTTGTGTCGAGATATATTTAGTTGCTCTTAGCACTTTAGTTCCAAACTTGACCACGCGATATTCATAGATGGCGCTGAGCTACGAATGCTTCCACATCAGTAAAGTGTACTTCAAACGAAAAATTTCACTGACATACTTTTTAAAGAGCATCGAAAAAATAGTTCATTTATGAATTTTGATCAAAATCGTTGGAGCGAATTTTGAGAAAATCGAAAAAAAAAACTGAAAAAGTACATCAGTAAATTACTAGTACTTTTTGGCCGATTTTGTTTAAAAGCTTATTTTAACTGTCTGAGTTGCTTTCTCTCTATATAGAATACTTTTACTCATATCTAGGAAAGAGTATGTAAACTAAAAGTCATACAGGCTTATATACACTTAAATATTGAAAGTTGGGTGCTAACAATTGTGAAGTCGAGAAGTACATCAAAATATCGACAAGGTTATATTTTTTGAAACTTTCTCTCTACTATTGTATATAGAAAGTCAAAATTAAATCGATATTGTTGAAAGATAGGTTTACCAAAAGAAATATTTTAATTCACTAATGAATTTCAGGAAATGATGAATCTAATGTTTATATAAAATTACTCTCCCTATTCACTCAAATACTACAAAGTTTTAATAGACTCCAAATACTCTTAGACTATTGTTACTCAAGGCAATTAAATCTTTTTCCTCTCAATAATATTTAAGAAAACATAGAAGCTTATAGATAAACTCTTAAAAGGAAGGCGCTTAATGCAAGCAACTTAAGCAAGAAGAAATTTTCTCGCTCGGTTATAGTATCTGAATCACTTAAATTTATTAGCTGAAGCTTCTTGCTGATTCAACAAGTTGATAGCGAATTAAAGCCAATCTGAAATTGACATCAGAATTAACACTAATTTCAACTGAGTTGGCTTAATTTAGTGTCAATTTTAGTCCTCTTCTATTTATACTAAAGGGAAACAACATCAACAAAATGCGTAATAGGTGTGTTTAAGTGCTCTTCTGTCATCTTCTTAAATGGATTGGGATTTAATTTTGTTTAGAAATTTCTATTCGACTAAAAATTACGTTATTGCCGATAAGTTCATTAAGTAATTAGGAATAAATCAATTTTCTTTTGATGCTTTTCATCAATCCGCAATGCATTAGTTCATATTGATGTAATTTTAATATAATATTCATTATTACACCCATTACCCTCCACCATTCAGCCTACAGCCACAGTTCTTCATCAATTTGCAATTAATTTGATAAAACTACATTGCGTTAAGATTTAAACTTTCGACCGTTGGTTCTCGTTGAAACATTTTGTAAATTAAAATTAAATATACTAATTAAACACTAGGTTATTTGTTTCAAAGGTTTTATTAATTAAAAATTAACACTTGATACGTATTTCGACAATTTTTTGTCATCATCAGAAGTGATTACATTCTAATACTAGGTCTAGTATCTACTTTCATGTATTAGAATGTAATCACTTCTGATGATGACAAGATATTGTCGAAATACGTATCAAGTGTTAATTTTTAATTAATAAAACCTTTGAAACAAATAACCTAGTGTTTAATTCGTATATTTAATTTTAATCTACATTGCGTTCTTTTTCGATGAATAGCAATGAAAATTTTATCTTTATCCTTTGAACAAAATACAATATTTTATTGTTTGTAGATGGCCGTAAGGATGATCAATTTAATTATAAGGACCGTCAGCCAAAAATAAATACTTTTGTGTATTATCCGTTTATTTGTAAATATTTTGATCCCAGTGATATGAATCATCTTCAGTACAATCAACAGATGCTTTGCAAATCGTTACTTTCTCCCATCCTATATGACAAAATAGCTGAGCATTCCATGTATGCAATTTTTATAAATGTTTACAAAAAACGGATAATACGCAAAAGTATTTATTTTTTGGCCGATGGTCTTTATAATTAAATTGTACAATATTTTATGGATATTTTAAAAGTATTTTTGTGCAGGTGGGGTGGGAAACCTTAAACATGTATTTTTACAAGTAATCGTCTTGATGAAGGTCGTGTTAGCGACCGAAACGTCGATGATTAATAATAAAATACAAGTTTTTTTAATTTTCTTGGGTGCTTCGTCTCCTATATTCAAATTAGACATGAGTTTGCCCCACCCCGTTCCCGAAAACAATTATATATCCGCCCCCTGGCTAACAATTGAAATATTGCCACTTTTTCTTTCTCTTACCTCTATATATATGTTAATATATAGAGAGAGAAAGTATTGGTTCATGTCAAAGATTCGATGTCGAGATTTTGATGGATATACACGTTTTGAGGCCCCCTGAATCAAAAAGTGGTTTTCGCGACATGGTCTGTCTGTGTGTCTGTCTGTCTGTCTGTCTGTCTGTGTGTGTGTCTGTGAACAAGATATCTCAAGAATGAAAAGACCTAGGAGGTTGAAATTTTATATTTAAGTTAGGGACCCCCATGGGACGTGACACGAAGCTTTTGAACAAAATCGGCCAAAGAGTCCTAGTACTTTACTGATGCACTTTTTCAGTTTTTTCGATTTTCTCAAAATTCGCTCCAACGATTTTTTTAATTCATAAATCAATTTATTTTTAGATGCTCTTTAAAATGTATATTCTCATTTTGCGATTGAAATCTTCTGAAGACCTCTTTACTCTTGTATTTCATAGGGAAGATAGGAGAAATGGTTGCCATGGTAACAAAATATAAATATTCTCCCATACTTATAAATTTTACATCTGAATTCAAATGTTCCATACTGTCGGGAACTAAATATATGTCGCCACAAAAAATCTGGTGTGACAAGCACAGGACACAACTTTCGATTACCGAAGGTAAGAGAAAGTTGTGTGCTGTGCCATCACACCAGATTTTTTGAAATTCTTTCGTAAAAAATTTAATTATTTTATTTAATTAATAATCACAATTATCTGAAATTACTTTGATAAACTACGCCAGATGTTTCTTAACGTTTTTTTTTTTTTGTCAAATAGATATGTTTGTGTAGTTGTGTCGCTTTTAATTTGCTATTTCAGAAGAATAATTTAAATTTTAACCCCTTCTATCCCTAGGGAGGTGCTGACTAGTCTTAGGGGAGGCGCGAATATTAGCCACAGCAATTTTCTAAAATATTTATTTAGTAAAAACATTACATTCACTCAACAGAAAATTTCCATTGCAGAAATTTGCTAAGTCTTTATAGATAAAATAATAAATGTTTGTATTAATACATTTTTTTTTTGCAATACAAATTTTTGTATTTGTATTATTTTAAAAAAAAGGGTGGGGGAGAGGAGGCATTATACGATTAAATATTTTTAAGGGAGGAGCGATAACATAAAGTTTGGAAACCACTACTTTAACGTGTGCATTTTAAAATATTTTTCTAACTAAATCTTCTATAAAAGATTATTTTCTAAGAAAATTTTTTTTTTAAATCGAATCATATGTATCTGTATCATTTGTTATTACCCCCGACAAAAAAGTCAAAGAAGATTTTAAAAAGATTAAACCCACTCAAGAATATAGAAATAAATTAAATTTTTTCGCAAGCCAGATTTCGTAGAAAATGTAATTTATTCGGTCCATTATCAAAAATTGGAAGTATTTCTCTCTTTTTCCGGTATTCTCTCTTAAAAAAAAAATATTTATAAAATTCATTCCAAATAGGCCTATCATCATTATTGTTAAAAAAAAATTTATACCTATATTGATTTTCTTTTATCGTTCATTTTTTTTTATTCAAATCGAATGGTTCGCAAAAAAAAAAAAAAAAATACAAAATCCGGAAGTTGGCTCTTATAAATCTTTTTTTTCCTTCATTTTCATTTTCTATTCGTTTTCCTTTTCCTCCGTATGCCAGCCAGCTTGAAACTGATTATTCTTTTTTTTTTTTTTTTTTTTTGAAAATAAAATTCCAACTGACATTTCCAGAAGTTTTTTTTCCTTTTCTTTCTTTCTTTTCTCAAATAATGAACACCCTTTGTGCACGAATAAAATAGAGGATAATGAATGAAATTTACTGATGATGGGTTGGAGGAGGATTTCTATAGCCTCTTCCTTTTTCTTTTTCTGTGGGCGGACTTATAGAGAGTATATTTGAATCATTATAACCCCCAAGGCCTAAAAAAGAAAAAAAACGGGACAATCTCAAATTAAATTGGTAGGCTACGTAATAATTTTTTTTAATCTGAAAGAAGAAGAAATAAAATTAAATCAGTAATAAGGAAGTGATCCTTTTAATTAGGAGTATGTTAATTAGAAAACAATAAATCTACTGTGATTAAAAGTCAACCTTATTCGCATTCAGATATATCTTGACGGGGCCGAAAAAGACTTTAAACAAATTAAAAAAAAAAATGCATCACAAAATTTTGTTACCAAACCTCAAATTAGGATTAGGAAAAACATATGGAATGTAAGACACCAAAACTCTCACTCAACTAACTAACTTAACGGGTATCTTGATCGAATTATCAACTATATATTTTTGGATTATTTATTTAGTTGGAAAATAAAACTTAAGAAGCAGTTGACATAACACAATACTAAAAAAAATTATCTTTTGTTTCAGATTCTTTGGCGTGAAAAAAGTTAATCTTCACCGCCCTGGAGCCCTTTGGAACATCCTAGATGCTGTTGGTGAGTTCATCTATTATTTAAATTACTCATGTAATTAGGCTTGTTTTGTCCAAGGGATTTTTTTTTTTTTTTTTTTTTTTGATAGATTATTAAGAAATTGTATTGAAATTTTATGAAAATATATTTCTTAAAGTGTTTGTTGACGTTGACTAATGTTTATTTTTTTTTTTATCATGTTCGTTTTAAAAACACATCAAATAAATTATTCACTGCCTCTGATGATGAGATTCTTGACAAAATGTTTAAAAAGATAAACATGGATGGAGCAATTGTTTCCCCTTCCCTTTTTTATTTTATTATAAAAAAATTACAACTTTTTTTTAAAAATGTTTTTACAATTTATATTTATGTTCTCTACGTTGTATAGCAGGTATCATATCGTATTTTGCTTAACGAATTTCCAATACGCAAACGAGAATGAATGAATGAATATACATTTTTTTTAATATCATCATATGTCTGACATTTATTAAAATTTTGAAACATCGATTCTACATTTATCTTGCTCTAATCTCCTGTTGATTTATTCTTGTTTTCTAAACAACGAAATTTATTTATTTTTTTAATTATAATCAATATAATACCTCTAATTGATTAGGAGAAAGACCCTCACTCAGGGGCTCACTTCTAGTATGTGGATGGCGTCCACGAGTTGCTCGAACTAGGGCTGGTATTTCTTCTTTTCCTTTATGTCAGCCTATTATCCCATTTTTTTCATATCAGCGTCAGGCCGCGAGACGGGTCGGCTTGCTATTTTTTTGCTCATTTTTTTATAAATTAATTTTGCCGACCCCAGATAGGGATAATATAAGTCCACCAAGATAGAAGAAGAAGATTTGATTAGGAGAAACGAATTTGTATATTATTTCTGTTGTTTGATTGCGTTTATTCGTGTCATGCTCTGTAGACCAACTTCCGGTTGGAATTTCGCACCCTTATTGACTACGTTATGGAGAGTCCAGGAAAAATACACCGATTCTCAAATCCCCAAATGGGGAGTCGTTCCCTGGCAAGACTCGAAGCTCTCCCTAGGCGGGCTGCGCGGCTAATAATACTAATTGTGTGATGATCAATGCACAGCCTAAACTATTGAACCTGAAAAGCTGAAATCGGACCTGTAGAGTCATTTATGTCGTAGGCATAAGAGCAAAAAATATGTCACCCAAAGGTGAACATTGCAGCTAGTAAGAATAATATTTATTTTCGGCCAAGATTACTGACGTTCTTTTTAGTTCAATTTTTACTTTCTCTTACATCTATATAAAGAGGGAAAATACAATATTACAATGTCATCGAGATTTCGATGGTAATGTACGTTTTTTAAAGTGATTTATTTAACTATTTAGGAAGGTTTCGATAAATGCTAAAATATTTATTTATTTTATTTACCGATAAAAGAGAGAGGAAGAGGAAGGTGCAAAATATTCATTTCAAGTCACGAAGTGCGATTTTATTTCTATTTTAATCCAAGTAGAAAGGGAAGTAAAAATGGAGGTCAAAATAATTCCCCCTGGGGCGAGTAAATAGGGCTTACATTAACCGAGAGAGGCGAGGAGGATGGGGGTGATTAAGAGGTAACTTATCAGTGGTTGTGTCTACAATGAACTGTCATTAACAAAGGCTAACGACATTGTAATCAACCCCTGCTCTGTTAATGTCTTTATGTTTGATACAAAAATAACAGTCTTTAATTGAGAAAATTTGTATCGAATTAAAAAAAAAAAAAAATAGACAACGAATTTGCAAGACTTTCCGGTTTTTCTTAAGAAATATCACCGAAATTTTGGCCAATTTCTTTCTCTCGTTTTTAAAGAATAAATTAATTTTAGTTGAGAAATTTGATCCAGTGGAGATAATCGTTTTTATTATTATCTTCTTCTTCTTCTGTCCTCGCCCTTATTATTCCCGCAGTGCGGGGTCGGCGGACCTTATTCTTCCTCTCCACTCCCTCCTATCCAATGCTGTTGTCTCCGACAAGCCAAGCTCGGTTATATCTCTCCTGACCCGGTGAAGCCAAGTCATCCTAGGTGCTCCTCTGCGTTGTCGTCCGAGGAGCCCCATATCGTACGCCGTCCTCGCCACACCACTACTCTCTTGGCGTACGACATGTCCATCGTTTTTATTATAATAATAATATTGAATTTTCAAAAGATTTAGTAAAATTAGTCGATCAATTTTAACGATTATGAGAAAAAAATACCCTTTGGTTCTTCTGTCTTTTTCACTCGAAATCTATTCTACGAGAGAGAGGGTGTGAAATCAAGCCGTGGAAGGGTCGTAATGAAGGCTCCCTCATTCTTCAAAAGGAGTAGGCTACACGCCGGTGCTGAGGGAGTCCCTCCTCAAACTAGGACATCCCCTTTAGCATAGAAGAGGTTGGATAAAAGGAACCGGGTGGAATTAAAAATAAGTTCAATCTAGCTAGAAACTAACGGAGGAGGAGGAGTTAGAGATAGGAAATGATGTAACTTGCCGATAGATGGCTACGTCCAGAGGTCGGTTGTGTTTGAGGTGTGCTTCTTCATGCGCATAAGCACCTCACTTAAATAAACAGAGATCCCGATAGAAATTTCAAATAATATTAATAATCTTCAATGTAATGTAATTTAATTTGAATTTAATTAATAGAAAGATTGTTTTCAAGGTACTGAGGATGAATGAGTTTAGCTCCGATACTGCAGTATGGAAAAACAAACTAGAAGCGAAAAGTTTTTTATTCAATTCCAGTATTATAAGCTAATAAAAATTCTACATCACATTTTTTGATATTCTTTTGACTTGAGGTTAAATCACTATTTTCAACTTACTTTATAATAGTGATGTAAAATAAAACATCCAGGGCACTCAACAATCTTCGGTCATCTCGACCCTTTCAAAGTTTTATGCAAATGAATTTTTATTTCACATTAAACTAAAATAAAATATTTCAAGCTTAAAATATAAAAGCAAAAAGAAATAGCCTACCTATCTTATGGAAGAATAATTATCAAAGAGAACAAATTAATTCATTTGAATTTATATTCGTTGAGTTAAATTAATTTAAAATATATTTATTTATAATTGGATTGTACCTTCTGAGTACTTGTCGTCTTTATATCATCATTTGATGATGAGCTAAGAAGAAAGTAGAGAAAGAACTCTCTAATTAAATTAATAAACTGAAAGAAATTTCAAAGAATCCCTCATCCTCATCATCAAATGCAAATTTCTTCCCCCTCCCCTTCTCTTTTACTGCAAAGCAGGAGGAAGTTTTTAATAAAACGATAAGTACTCGCTATTTAAGGGACTGACTGGCCTCTTTTTTTGATAAAAATAAAAGGTCATCGAGGTCACTTTGGCCATTTATTCTTTACTTTATTTCAATGATGACTATAAATTATGACTCGGGACCGAAAGCATTTGGAACGTCAATTTTTTTTTTCATCTTATTCTTTGCCATTTTTCCCTTGATAGTTTTACTCATTTGAAATAAGTAGAGATTTGATTTAAACCAATTTCGAAGAATATATCAAAAAGATGAAGATTTTCTACTCCATATCAGCCAATTCATTTGTAACGGATTCCAAATTTTCTAGAAATTCAAAATATTTCGTAAATGATTACTTTACTTGATAAATTAAACAATTTCTAATTACAAGAAATTCAACAAAATTTGTATTTAGTATTTCTTTTTTCTATTGAGAGCTGATTTATTGGAATTAGAAGTACTGTACCGTCACTCTTAATACTCATTCCACTCTCTAGTTCCTATATAAAGTTGCACTTCCATATTTAACTATTTTAGAGTTAAGATTTCACTATAAGATTAATAGATGTGATGCTCTTCAAGTTCTTTATTGGTTGATGATTGTCCGAGACTAACGAGAGCGACAGAGAGAATCCTCTCCAGGTAGTGGGGGATGGCCTGTTATAACATTTTCCAAGATCATAATTCCCCATTCCCGTGGGAACATTGGTTCATATATGCAAAGACATCCACACGTTAACTTTGTATTTTTCTGTGGGCATGTGTTTTTTGTACTAACCAGATATCAAATTTTGTTTGTCGAATCTTCCGATTTTGTAAATTAGAATTTTTGATTTTTTCCCCCCCCCCGAATTTCCAATTTTGTACCTCTCTCTCCCTCACTCCCCAACAATAGTAAAATGATTTTACAAGCCAATTTCTTAGAATATTAAAGGTAACACGAGTAAATTATTACATTTTGGCGTTTTTCACGAGTTGGTTAATATTATATCAAAAGGCCGCTTTCGCATTATACGGTTTTGACCGTGCCTCAAAAAACCGTACAGCTGCAGGTGTGAAGAAATGTATGGTATCTTTCACATTATACGGTGTCGGTAAAATGTCGCTGCCGTGTCGTGCGGCAGCCGTGTCTTGTCACTACTTTCCGTACGGCAAGTAATAGAGTAGAATAGTAATAGGTATCTACATTGGTCACGTCAAAAAACAAAAAACCTTGCAATGTGAAAGCAAACACAGTCACGGCTAAAACTCGTACAGTTTTTTGCCGCACGGTCAAAACCGTATAATGTGAGGCCTAACAATTGGGTGAAAAAATAGTGCTTTCGCTAATTTCATCGTTCTTTGATATTCTCCAATATTTTTCTCTCTTTCATTATTGGCCTCGCCTATTTGGCTAATATTAATAATATAGTATTTATCTCATTTTCATCCAGCGCCAGAAGCTCGTAAGCTTCTTAACCAGTTCAATAGCATCTCACTTAATTTTATTAAAATCACTACGTCTCTTTTAAAGCAAATCAAATTTTTTCATTGATTGGTTGGTTTCAATATCTCTCTCTCTCTCTGGAATATATTTTTGCAAACAAAATCCAACCCCCCCCCCCTCCGATGATGATTAGTCTGAATTTGTTTTTGTCTGGTTTAGAGCTAAGTGAATCATGCAAGCAACCGAGCAGAGAATACCATCCCCATTCTCCTTTTCCCTTTTCCGAGAGGGTCAGGGATGCGTTGCAACGGGCCACTGGCTACTTTGCATTACATGCACCAACGGCTGGTTTGCCCTTGTGGCCTTGCTCTGGCTTGCATCCACCACAAAGGGGAGGGAGAGGACAGTCAAGAAATTAGCCTTTCCGCCCTCCCCTTTAACATATACACTGTTCGAATTAAACTCGATCAATTTAAGATTTGGCGGATTAAAGTTCAGAGGTTACTATGGCCTAGAAATTTCTCATGAAATAACTTGAACTAGGCCTAATATTTATTTTGAATTTTTAAACACTTACCTCTTGTTAGGGATCAGGGGTTCGCTTCCCGATTCAAATTTTTTGGATACCATTAGTAAAATTGAAACAGGGTCTAAATATATATTTTTTTATTTAAGGTCTTTTTCCGCATCTAAGGCCTTTTAGACTCGATCCCTATTTATTTCAAATGATTCAATTCAAAAAAAAAAATCAATTTTTCTCGCTTGGGACGGGAAACGAACCCGGAACCCTAGGCACGAGTAGCTAATGTCTTCTCTCTGGGCCACGGATGTTATAAAAGTGCTTAATTAAAAAAAAAATATATATTAAATCTTCAAGTCCCCATTCGTTTGTGCGTCTGTCAACTTCCTAAAAATAGTCTAATTAGAATTTTAGAATAAAATGTATATGTAGCTAGAAGTAATATATAGGCTTATAGAGAAAGTATTGCGTTCGCATCAAAAATTCGATGCCGTGATTTCAGTCTTGATTTCACTAGAAATTCACATTTTGAGATCTCTCAAAATCAAGAAATCTTGTGTGACTGGTCGCATCAGATTCTTTCTGTGTCGAGATATATTTAGTTTCCGATAGTACAGTACATTTGAATTCAAGATGTAATATAGGGAGAATATTTATATTTTGTTAACCATTTCTCCTATTTTTACTATGAAGTATAAGAGTAAAGTGGTCTTCAGAATATTTCAATGGCAAAATGAGAATATACATTTTAAAGAGCATCTAAAAAATAATTGATTTTGCATTTTAATCAAATTCGTTGGAGCGAATTTTGAGAAAATCGAAAAAAACTGAAAAACTACATCAGTAAAGTACTTCTACTCTTTGGCGGATTTTGTTTAAAAGCTTATTTTCACGCTCCAGGGGGAGTGTCTAACTTAAATATAAAATTTCAATCTCCTAGCTCAATTCCTTCATGCTTTAAATTGAACACACAGACACACACACTCACATAGACAGACCATGTCGCGAAAACCACTCTTTTGGATTCAGGGGACCTCAAAACGTGTATATCCGTCAAAATCTCGACATCTAATTTTTGACATGAATCCAATACTTTCTCTCTATATATTAACATATATAGAGTAAGAGAAAGTAAAAAGAGGCTTTCGTAAAATGGTCTATCAGTCTGTGAACAAATTATTTCAAGAAAAAAAAACATACCCAGCTTAAATTTGGTATTTGCTGGATTCCGTCAAACGACATGAAACTTGACTAAAATCGATCAGAGTACTTACTAACATTGTACCCTGATATACTTTTCTTTCGATTTTCTCTCTTTGAAATATACTGTATGTTCATATTTCCTTTTACTAAAGTAGTAAAGTTTTTTCACAAATAATGTAGATGGAGGGATTATCCCCTCAACCTCCCACCCCCCACCATGATGATTACAATTGAATACATTGTATCAATCAAAGGCATTTACAAAACGAGCATTCTCATGTTTATATTTTATGTAGATTTTTTTATTTATATGGGGGAAGGGTAAGGGGGGGGGGGGGGGGGGGGGGGGGGGGGGGGGGGGGGGGAGAAATAGGGGGAGAGGGGCGAGGGAGAGAAGTGGGAAAGATTTTTTTAAAGAATCCTAAAAAAAAAGTAAATCATTATAAAATAAAATTCCAAAAATAATTTCATAATAAAATATAAATATTTAACGCTCGGCGGTTTTTAATTGAATTAAAAACAAATATTTCTGGCTTAAAGGTAATAATTGTCAATTATATAATACATTGAATGTATTTTTTCCATGAATGTGCTTTTAATTAAATTATTTCATTATCGCTCCCACCACTTTGGATGGGCTCCGAACGGAGTCCAAATTGTTATTCATAAATATTGAATTAAACAGTAGACCCTGATAAATTTGCTAATTTTCTATCAATAGCCTTATTTTTTAGTCTTTTCGGCAACTTAGCCCATATAGACCTTAAGGTTACTTACTTTATTTCCAATATATTTCAAATGATTTAAATAAATATCTGGACCTCCTGGGATCCGAACCCGCGCCCCTTGGATTCAAGATTATCATTATTGACATTTGCCAACAACTCTAACCTCTTTGCCACGAGGGCGAAACTCAATGCATTTTGTCTTATTTCTAAACCATGAAATTTATTGATAAAAAAAATATGGTGTGACTGTCGGACAGCACACAAGTTTCTCTTACATTCGGTAATCGAAAGTTGTGTTCTGTGCTTATCACACCAGATTTTTTGTGTCCGACATGTATTTAGTTTCCGACAGTACGGTATATTCGATTTTCAAGATATAAAATTTATAAACATGGGAAAATATTTATTTTTTGTTATCATGGCAACCATTTCTCCTTTCTTCCCTATGAAGTACAAGAGTAAAGTCCTCTTCAGAAGACTTCAATGACAAAAAGGGGGAAAAAATGAGAATATACATTTTATAGAGAATCTAAAAAATAATTGATTTTTGAATTTTAAAAAACATCGTTGATGCGAATTTTGAGAAAATCGAAAAAAATTGAAAAAGTACATCAGTAAAGTACTAGTACTCTTTGGTTTTTTTTCACGCTCCAGGGGGATGACTAACTTAATATAAAATTTTAACTTCGTAGCTCAATTCCTTCATGCTTAAAATTGTACACACAGACAGACAATGTTGCGAAAACCACTTTTTTGAATTCAGGGAACCTCAAAACGTGTATTTCCCTCAAAATATCGACATCGATTTTTTAACATGAATCCTACTTTCTCTCTATTTATATATTACATATATACATAGGTAAGAGAAAGTAAAAATTCAATAGCTTTGGCTTTTGAACGGTTCTGAATGAAAATCGCCTAATTCAATTATAATTATAAAGCATAATTTCATAAGCATGTTAATGTATTATAATTCAAAGCCACTATAATATCAATACGTGGTCCGGAATACATGTTAATAATAGCATATAACTACTTGCATAAACAGACCAAGACGTGAGCAACATATGCTCACCCTCCTCTCCTCCCTTTCCTCACCTTGCCTCTTCCTAGGCTCCCACTCCACTGAACATAAGAGCTCTTATCAAATGAGACCACGTGACCGGTTCGCACGATCCATCAAGATGGTAGCTTCTGCTTAATTACCTCGGTCCAGAGATATTAATAATTAAGGCCCCTTGCTAATAAGATATTGATTTGTTCTATTCAGTCACGCCACAGAAAGGTATTATTATATAGGGTGGGAGGAAGGAACCAACCAATCAGCCCTTGGGAGCCCTGCACTGCAACCCTTGCAATTGGCTCTATATGTTTAATGTTGTATAATGATTGCTAATTATTCGGGCTTGATGGACTTGGGAATTAGTTGGGGATTTCAAGGAGGGCACAATTATGATTGTTGTTTTATATGTTGTCGGGGAAGGGGGCGGACGTCTGACAATAATATTCATGTTAAATACCCGTATAATTATCAGATGGGGAGCAGAATAATATTTTCTTATCAACTAATCTTATGATAGTGTTAATTTTCTAATTTACCAATTTCCAAATATTTTAAGACGCGAAATAGAATAATATGAATAATTAACGTTGAAAAAAGAAGAAAATGCAGCTAATGCAGTTACTTTATTGAGATCAGGCCACGGCTAACGTTTCGGTCCTAGGTTTGGACCATCATCAGAACTGGGGCTGTGTCAAAAAGGCATATCCTACGAAACGGGAGGGCTTCAGTGCAAGAATGAGTCTTATGCACTTTTAATATTGTTTGAAATTGAGATGCCCTTATCGTTATTTGAGAGGGTTCGAGACGACTTTCGAAACGTAGGGCCGAAACGTCTCAATAAAGAAACTACATTGCCTGCATTTTTTGCTTCTTTTTCTTTCTTTAACATCTACTCTACAGCTATATATATCCCCCTGTTACAATATAATTAACTGTCTCCTTTTTCCCCTTTTTTCCCAGAACTCAGGAGTTCACATCTTGTGGCTACCACAAGTTAATTTCTTCGATTCTCTTTTTGACTTCTTTCTCTTTCCCTTCAGCAAGTTTCAGGCCGAACGATGGGCCGGATTGCTTCTTTTCTCGGTCGCATCTATTTCTAATATGCCTACTCCGAATTAGAGTTTTTCCTCTTTATTAGCAACCTTTTGGCAATAGTCATTCGGCCCCACCTTGTAAGCCTATATACTATAATATAGGCCTACTTAATGAAGTTGCTTATGCAAATATGAATTAGAAAAAAGTAGTTATCTTATGTGTGTACTTTATCCGAACATCACTAATTAGTGTGAAGTTTTATTTATTTTAAAAATGAGGACGAATTATATGAACATAAAATGGTAGTACATCAGTTCCGCCACGAAAAAATATAATTTGGTTGCCATCAAAGATAAATTATAATAAATTATTGGGTACGAACAAGGCAAAAATATTTAAAAGTAGCCCGGTAAGGTTGAGTCCCCAATTTTTAATATTTTTCTCAATAATAATACATTAGAAACATTTATATTTCCAAAAATCTTTACTAACCATTTATTTAATAAAAAAAAAAAAAAAAATATAAGAAAATTAATATTTCTGGCAATACAACAAAATAAAACGCTAGATTTGTAATTAAAATAAAAGTTAGACAGGCAAAAGGGATTGTTTGTTTAACTTAATTAAGCTAAAAAAGAGACAAGCTCTAACTAAACGGTTCAAATAAATGCAAGCGAATGTCGCTACCACGTCTGTCTGTCTGTCGTCTCGCTCTCTCTATAACACTTTATGACGTGTACTCTTACTTACTTGTCGGTTAAAATACAGTATGTTATATCTCACTATTTACAGTGCAGTATTAAAAGGATACAAAAAATATTCATGGTGTTTATGAATATTTAACAGTTGAATGCCTGACTTTTATGAAGGCTGAGAAATAAAATTCAGAAATAGATTTATACTAAACAAATTTTTGTAACGTCAATTTTATTTTTCCTTACAAAGTTGTTTAATATCTCGGGGAGGGAAGGAATAAAATTAAGACCATGTGATAATTAGAGAGCGGAAAAAATCTCTTATTTTCGGAAAAGTCCCCTTAAAAGTCTATTCTTTTTTAATAAAGGGTTGAAGAGGAAAGCAAGCCAGATAGGGAGCCTCGATTAAATTAAACTCCTTTTACGCAAAACGTTTCGGCCGATTTAATCAAGCCGTCTTCAGTTGCATTGGCTAAACAAAAAATTATTTACATTGACGTTATTTAGCTAAATAAATTTTATAAAAAATATTTAACATTATTAAGACTTACAGTTGTTTAGCAAATAGAGTTGTCAACAGTCTGTTCATAATCTCATTAATTTTACAAGCCTATGTAGTATATAAATAACTCTCTAGTGATATAGCCTAGAGATAAAATTATTATCATTAACAAATTAATATTTTTTTTTCTTTAATGTCTGATTGTGTTATGATTAAATTTAAGAAAAAATTATTTTGCATTGAATGTTTGTAATTTTTAAACATAAGCTATGCTCTTTTGTGTATACCTATAAGAATTTTATTGAATTGGGATATTAAATAATAATTCTGTGCCTACGTGACCATTCCCACATATATAGATATATCTTTGCATGTGTTCTGATGCCTGTTGTAACTTGTCCACAGGCCAGGGCACCTGCAGTTCACGTCCTGCCTCTTGCCAGTATAGGCGGAGATGCCGACCCACGACAACCTCGTCTCCACGTCAGCTGGCTTCAGATCCAGGATCTCTCATCTGGTGAGTAACTCTTCAATTTTTTTATATTCTTATTAATTTATAGTTTAAATATACACTGATATTATAATATTTGAGATATTCAAACTATAAATAATGCAAAAGTTATTGTAACTAAGTCATTCATTCGAATCATATTTTAAACAATTTTTCATGAAAAATAGTGCATTTATAAAAATAAAAATATTTGTTTTCGGATAAACTGTGGTATAAGATGTATCGTTTCGACTACTCATTCTGTTGCCTTCTTCAAGCGCAAATCAACTGGTGGCTCTCTAGCTGAAACATGTTTTGAATATGTGTCATCAGTAGTGATTTAGTTGTAAAATAATCTGGTGTTTTGATTTTTTTTTTTTTTTTCAATTTTCAAATGATTTACATATTAGGCCTACACTCTCTGTAGATGCTATCGGTGTCAAGTGTGTTGAGCAGGCTTTTCTTTAAATTAATTGAAAAGACTAACGAAAATTTCGCTAGCATCATATTAGGCCATATATTTTGTAGTCTCTCTTCTTTCTGTTCAACAGCAGAAATTAAAAAAATCTGTCTCACTTAATCTGTTTAAGCCCGAACTCACGGGCATTGACAGGAGGAATCGTTAGAATAGTAGATCATATCGCTCATAGAGGCAAAAGTCCGAAAATTCAATTTTTTGAATTAAGCCTACCAAAAGTTGTTAAAACGTCTTCTCTTTTGAGTGCCAAAGTGGCGGAAATATATTTCTATTCTTTGCTATTGATTGTGGCCTATTCATTTGTTGCCCGGCTATTTAAATGTTAAAACTTTCAAAAGCCTTTTCTTGAATTGTGAATTTCGAACTTTCGCCACTATCATTCTCAGCAGGCAATATGATATGTCAGTGCATTGTCGAATTCTAGGATGGCTTCTCCTTTGCTAATGCAAAACCTCCACCATTAGATATTTTCCCCATTAGTTTATTTCTTGTCTTATCGGAAATTTATATAGAGAGAAAGTATTGATTTCATGTCAAAAATTCGATGTCGAGATTTTTACGGATATACACGTTTTGAGGTCCCTGGAATCCAAGTGTTTTTCTTGACATGGTCTGTCTGTCTGTGTGTGTGTGTCTGTGAACAAAATATCTCAAGAATGAACTAGGAAAAAAAAAGAACTAGGAAGTTGAAATTTCATTTTTAAGTTAGGCACCCCCCTGGGACGTGACAGGAAGCTTTTGAACAAAATCAACAAAAGAGTACTAGTACTTTACTGATGCACTTTTTCAGTTTTTTCGATTTTCTCAAAATTCGCTCCAACGATTTTGTTTAAAATTCAAAAATCTAGTGATGAGAAGTGGCTGTAGACTTTGAATTGGGTATAGGAGACTTTGCAGCCAAGGAAATTAAATAAAAAACTTATTTAATTATTAATCGTCCTGAAGAAGTTCTTGACTTGCGACCGAAACGTCGACGATTAATAATTAAATAAGTTTTTTTATTTAATTTCCTTGGCTGCAAAGTCTCCTATACCCAATTCAAAAATCTATTATTTTTTAGATAGATAGAAATTAGGAGTAAGGCGTGTGCTGTGCAACCAGTCACACCACATTTTTTAAAATTATTTTTCTAAAAAAGATTTTTATATTGAATACTTATTTCTAAAAATATTTAGATGTCAGTCGACATGTATTCCTAACCTTATTTACAACCTTCTATCTTTTTTTCCAATTTCCGGTGGAAATCTAATTCGTTTCCCAATTCATTGGATGACAATTTGAATGTCAAATATATTAATGTATGAGTTTTTTTTTTTTTTTTTTTTTTTTTTTACCAGATGGGAGTCGATGATGAGTAATCTCGAATATTTTTTTCTTTAACCCCCCCCCCCCCTTCCCCCTCTGCCCTACCCCTGGCCACCCATATCAATCACCATTTGTTCGCTGTCAAACCGCCGCCCTGAGTCTATTCCCAATATCAATTTCAATCAATCAACATCAACTTTTAATTATTAGCTTTTATTTGCCTGGGGGTTTCAATCAATCGGAGGGGGGGGGTGTAATTTAAGGGACTCTCTCTCTCGGGACTTGTCAAAAAATGTAAAACTGACCTGCCTCTCACCTCACTTCGTTTTTTTTTTGTTTCAATTTTAATTTAAAAAATAAAAGTCATATCGTAGCAAATTAATTAACTTAGCTATATATTTATTTATTATTTTACATAGCTAAAAGCGATTCTAAAATTAAAACTAAACAATTCAATTTTGATTATATCACCTTTTTTTTTTCTAAAAGTTAATTAACTTAAATCTTTGAACAACTTATAATAAAAATCACCTTAGAAATTGGAAAGGAAGAAATTGCTTCTTAAAAAAAGAAATAAGTGGCGTCCTAAAGAAAGGTGGAACTTATTAGAACGGCTTGGCTTCTGGTAAAATGGAATGTGATTTGATTCGGGCCCTCTGATAAGAACTCGCTCTCTCTCTCTCTCTCTCTCCTCAATTTCTAGGGCTATATAAACATCGGCTTTTTATTAAGGGGTTGTTTGGCTCCTGTTTACTCTCATCCGTGGCTATTATTAACTAAGCGTTTTTATATTTAAATTCTGTTTTATAAAAAAAAACTCGTCAATTCTTTAAGTAACAAATTTCAAATAAAAATTCAACAAAATAAAATATTTCAAAATCGAATGCAGTATTATTTCCATAAGTAGAATTTTCATGTTCTTTCAACTTTTCAAACTTCTGTTGAGAGGGTCACCGAGCACAGTATTAATGTGGACCACAACCTTCTCCCCGAAAAATTTCGCAAATGACTTTCGCAAGATTTTCTCGTATTTTTCCAATAATTTTTAAAATACTCAATAAAAATTCGTGGATGATTATTGAGTTTGGTTCTGATGTAAGCGAATCAAGAATAAAACAATTTGTTTTATCCCGTAATCTGGTGTGACTCGTCGCACAGCACACTATTTTTTCTTAATTTCGGTAATTTAAAGGCGCATTCTGTACTTGTTGGCGAGAATATAAATACAAATCAATTTTAAGTATTAAATTTTAAAATTTTACATTAAAAATAAATTTTTTTTCGAAAAAAAGGTATTTTTTTCAAATCTCGAGGGGGGGGGTAATTACCCCCTTTCCCCCCTTGTACCCGCCCTTGGTAACCGTTGGCTCTAGTTGAAACATTATGCTTTAATAGGAGAATTAAATTTAAGTACACAAAGTTTTTTGTTTCAATTATAATGATCATTGAATCAAAAAACCTTGTGTTAAATTTAATTCTCCTATTACAGTATTATGTAAGTAGTTTAAGGTATACCCAAGCATTTTAAGAGTGAATTTCTAGGCCAATTAACAAAAAAATCGAACGATATTTGCTTTGCGTTTATACAGTACTTTCTAAGTCTCAAATTTGTGAGTTGTACCTTAGAGACTCATCTTCTGACTATCTGGTACCTTTTTTATTGCTTGTCTTGCCAATAACAAATCATATACACAAATTGACTGATTTTTTTTTCACAAACTCGTTCTTTATTTCACTCATCTCGAATTTAAATAAAATTAAAAATTCTCTGATTTATGCGACTTTCATTCACAATAATATAATTATAAATTCTAATAAAATAATTCATTTATAGCATAAACAGATCGCTCGCTATTCTATTGCGTGAGCCGTAAATATTAATTAATTTACAACCAGGGGGGGGTGGAATGGTGGTGGTTGGTGTCTTTTCAAGAACACAAGAACCGGGAGGGGGGGGATGGCGTTGGCCGGGGGCCAGAGCCCTTGTGACTTGGCAGCCTAAAGCCAACCCACCCACCCAGAAAACGGTCTTTGAGGGTCCCCCAAAAGGCGTCTTCCCGTAAATAAGCAACGAACGGCTGTCTGTGAAGTTGGCACTCGGGGGAGGAGGGCGAGGAGGGGGGGGGGCAGGCCTTCATCCACCCACACGCCCCCTGATTAGATTATTCTTCTTCGAAGCCACCACATTTCCCATCTTAATGAAATTAATTCGAACAATATTTTCACCAAGATTTATATCATTTTAAATTAATTACAATTATGCAATGAAAAGTGTTTAAGCGAGGGAGTGTAAGAGATGTCATCTTCAGCAGTAATCGGAATGGGAGAAAAAATAATAGACATAGGGAAAAAATAATTATCCAGGGCTTTAAGTAAGAGAATATAATAAGGGGAGAGGAAATTCTTGGTTTTGTCTAGATATAGTCATTAGGCTACTTGATTAATTTATGAATTAAAAAAAAGTTTTTTTTTGTCATTAACGTTTCATACACTAGATGTCCATTGATAAATTATATATTAATCTGAAAACATATGGCTTGCTGACAATAATGGCTTAACTCAAAAAGAATATTGGCTACTAAATTTGACTATGTAGCATAGGAGAGAGAAAGAGAGATACAAAATTTGAAATTCGAAAATTTTAATCTCTATATAATTTAAAATAAGATTTGAAAATCAAAATTTGATACATGCAAAGATTCCCACAGAAATCTCCTGGAGGCAGGCAACCCACAACATAACATTATATTTTCGTTCGGTATTCACCCTTTATCATTTTTCAATGCAGTAATTTTTACCATTGGATTTAAATAAATAGGGCGGGGTCTACATGGCCTCTTATGCCGAAAAATACCTTAAATGAAATTTAAAAAAGTAATTTAAATTTTTATTGCCCTCGGCCAGGCTCGCAAGCTCGCTAGCGTGCTGGCCTTGTATACCAAGGGTCGCGGGTTCGGATCCCAGGCAGTCCTATGATTTTATTTAAGTCATTTGGTTCTGGACCCCTAATATATATTAATTAATTAATCAACGGTTATCGTCAAAGTCTTAAATGGCCTGAGTTGCCGAAAAGACTGTGTGTGTGTGTGAATGAGAAAAAGTGTGCGTTTTTGAATTTTTTTATTATTTTCTGTCACAAAATTCTTTCTTATTTCTAAGCTTACTGTAAGATCAAGCAAGTAAATGACGTCTTACACAATATATAATGACCACACGCGGACCATTTAATTTTCATACAGACTTTTCCGAATATTTACATTTTTTGTGTTGAGACACTATATTATAAATAAAACAATTTTACTTCAGCACAGGGCTGCAGGGTCTCCCACTCCTCCTGAAATAAAAAAAGAAATAGAGAGAGAAATAAAGGGCTCAAATTGTAAATGCTGGTAGAAATTATAAAAATATTTAATATTCTTCTTCAGGTCTTGAGAGCTGGGTGTGCGGGAGAGACGTAAACATCCAAATCATTCAACCCCCCCCCCCCCCTCCTTACGCTGATACAATTTTCAAGCTACAACAAATAATCCTGTTGAATTAAAAAACAAAAAAATTTAATACGATTAAATATTTATTAATTCATATATCCGAAAAAATAAGGGTGTGCCGCCGAGAGTCGAACCACGGATACTCCGATTTGTACTCGGAGGATCCGTGGTTCGACTCCCGGCGGCACACCCTTATTTTTTCGGATATATGAATTAATAAATATTTAATTGTATAAATTTCGCGGCCCATATACGCGATATATATAATATCTTAAATATTATATATAATTTCTTATTTATTAATTAAAAAAATTTAAATCATTTTTCAAAAAGAATTTTCATATCAATCAACTTTACCCCCGGGATCTTCTCAATGCGGGTCACTCCGCTAACGAGTTGATAATTTTTGTTTACTCACATATGAAGTGTAAATAAATTGAATTTTAATTATACTAGTCAAATAGATTTCACTTGGTTCTATGCTTATAAAAGAAAATTTATTAAGCAGGGACCTGCAAAAAATACATTCAGAAGGACTTTTAATTTTATATATTACAGTTCTGCCATTGTCTTTGTTTATATGTCGAGTAATCTGTAATTTCAATATCTGGACGCCTAATATTCATAAATCTTAAATTTGATTTATTTATTAATTTTGGCTGGCTGTTTATCGATTGATAAAACCGGCGCTTGGCTTGTCCGAAAACAAACTTGCCTAAACAGTTTGCGGAGTATATCATCATCCATTAATTACGTCCAAGCCGGTAATTATACTACAATCGAAACTTGAACAGAATAGGATTTTAGTACTAAGTGATTATAATCTAAATGCAAACAAATTTCCCGGGGAGGATTTTTTTTTTTAAATATATTATTATTGTCTCTACGTCTAGTTATTTGTCTTTGCTGGGATTTAATTTATGATCTATTTGTTCATTCATTTTCAAACTATGTAACTACGTAGATAAAGCTCGGTTTCTTTGCCTCCATCCCCGGCCGGTTACGAGGCTTATCGGCGTCCCCCAAAACCTCCCCCATCCTGTTCAAAATTGTATTTTAATATAATAATGGCTACTTTTAAACTGATAAGAGAGAAAACAAGTTAAATATTCAACTACCACTCCGCTTCTTTGTTTATTCTTTCTCTTCTCTATTTGATTAATTTTACGTTAACTATCGGAATAAATATTAAAGTGATTTTTTTTTTAAAGACATACAGCAATCAGCATTAATTCATTTTAACACCTCCTTGCCTCAAACTGTATTCTGTAAGCAAAAACTTTAACGCCAAAACGTTAACATTTAGTCATTGTGTTACAAATTAATGTCATGTCCAGAGGGCGCCTTTGATATTTTAACGCCTTGTTTAATTTTTCAAAATGACGTCTTTAACCTAAAAAGTAAGGTTATGATTAGGGCTCGGATTTTGCATATAATGCATGATATTTTTCTTAATCGTTATCCTTCAAATTTTTTTTATCTGGCCGTTTTAGAGTATCATGCCCCCCCCCCCCAGAGAATTCTATGCATCTATAAATGTATATTTTGGAGTTTAAGTGAATATTTAGCGATTTAACTTATATTTTGCAAATTTGCGTGATATTTATTCCTCATTTGTTGGCAAATCAGAAAAAAAATTTAAGAAAATTTTAGAGTCAGAGAGGGTAGGCAAGATGTTTCAAACTTTTTTTGACCTCCCACCCCCACCCTCTCTCACTGTCAAACATATCGAGAAAATTTAATGAAATAATTAAAATATATTTAAATTAAAATAATATTTTTTATGAAAATTATTTATTTATTTAATTTTAAACTGGTAACCGTTGGCTCTAGTTGAAACATTATGCTTTAATAGGAGAATTAAATTCAAGATAGGTTTTTGTTTCAATGATTTATTTATTTAACATTAATACTTTATACGTATTTCGACACCATCGTCATCATCGTCAGGTACTCCAATGATGACACATATGGTGTCGAAATACGTATAAAGTGTTAATGTTAAATAAATAAATCATTGAAACAAAAACCTTGTGTATCATACTTGAATTTACCTTTAATTAATTTATTTATTTATTTTAATCACTCATACTTTTTTCTCATTCACACTCACATTCACACAGTCTTTTCGGCAGCTTAGGCCATTTAAGTAAGATTTTGACGACAACCGTTATTATTTATAATATCGATCCGAGCCCTAATGATTTTGACATCTTTGAGATAAAAGCAACATGTTAACGTCGCTGTTAAAACTTATTTTAGAGAATAGCACTTTTTAACGCTGACGTTATTATTTATGATGTTATATTTTAACGTCTGTTTTTAGAGAATAGACCTGATCGTCTTATAAAAATACCTTGATTAGAAGTTACTTAGGATTGAGTGAATTAAAAAAAAAATTTAATCGATTTTTGATAAATAAAAGACTCAAATGAAATATTAAAAGTAAATAAGATTATTTCGTTATTTATTCAGATTTCTTGCAATGTTTGTTTCAAGGGTTATAGGAAATCCTCTTAAAAAATTAGAATCCCCCCACCCCACCCCCTTCTGCCTCTGTCTCTATGTAGAGTCCTTAATCCCTTCTCTCTCCTTAGGAAGGAGATATTTTTCTTTCCATCATTTTACTTTTAAAGTCTCTCGAGATTTTGATTAAACTTTTTCTACTCCTTGAGAACATAAAACTCATTCTCTAGATAAAAATTGCTTTTAAATTGATTTTTATTCAACTTTTTTTTTTCAATAATGATGAAATCGATCCGATGGACTAAATTTTGAAATATTTTCTGATATGTTGCTGGATAGACGCGAAGCTCGCCGTAGGCGATAGCATTGTTAATTATTTTATTTATTAAGATTGGATTAGGGGTTGAAAAATTGAAAATAAATGTTTTTTAAATTTATTTTAGCTAAATCGAAGCCAAATAAATAGAAAACATTCAAAAAATAGCGTTGATTATTATTTTGATTGGGGGGGGGGGATGAAGGGTTGGTTATTTAAGAAAGGCCTTGGAATATTCCCAATCACTTGTTGTCATTCTTTTTCATCTCTAAAAATAGTTAGATTAGAGCAAAAGGTATTTTTTTTACTTTTAATAAAAAGGGAATTGCTATGTCCATCTATTTTATTCCTATAGAAAGAGAGACAAGTCTCTCTCTCGTTCAGTCGAGTCGAGCGCGTTGCCGCCTGGCAGGCGCCGCCGCGCGCCGAGCTGCTTGCTATCTTTTTAAGTAGTGTTTAAAGTGATTTAAAGTGAATAACCTCCCTGGCCTCACCGTCAACCAACCCACCCTCTTGAGAGTCTTATTAAAGGTAATTATTAATAATTATTATGCATTTTATCGTTGAAAAAAAAAATGATAGAAACAAATAATTTGACTGCGAAAAACGATTCTTTTGAATATGAAATTAAATATTTTGTATTTCACTAAGGGTAGAGGGAGAATATAAGGTGTTGAAAGGGGGAGGGGGAGTGTAGGTGTCATTGAAAAAAAATTTGTTTTTTTTATTTTTTATCTTTTTTTTTTAACATTCACACTTTTTTCTCATTCACACTCAACACTCACATTCTCACATTCTTTTCGGCAACTCAGGCCATATAGGCTAAGACTTTAATACGATACCCGATTAATTAATAATATACATATTGGGGGTCCAGGCATTTCTATTTAAGCCATTTGGTATCTATTTCGGACTGCCAGGGGTCTGAACCCGCGACGTTCAGTATAGAAGGTAGGCACGCTACCAACTACACCTAGCCTGAGGACATTTTTTTCTTAAGGGTTGAAAACTAAAATAAAAATTAAAATAATTATTTATAAATGTATTCAAATTATTTTGAGATTAATTTCGCGGTGAAGGCTCGCATTTCCTTAAAGGAGGGGGGGAGGGGAGGTATGAAGGCATTAACCAGGGGGGTTAATGCCCCATCCCCTATAATGCACAAAGATATTAAAGTTTTTTTTAATACTTTTACTAAAAAATAAGTGCATTCCGATTGAGTTAAAATTTATATTAAATATTTAGCAAATAGGATAGTGGCGTAGAAACATTTTAATGTCATTCTAAAATTTCTTATTACTGAGGCGGAATTAATTTTTGAAGATTTCGAAACTCTCATAAACAGATAATAATAACACTAGGTAACTTAGGAACTCATCGAATCCCTTGCAGAATTTCGAGGGATTTTTTACATTAGGTAGAAATGTAAGATATGATTAGTCCACTTAGAATTTTACTGGGGTGAGTTACCGCATCTTTTTGTAAATAGAACTAATCTCAATTCGGATTTGAATTTAAAAAAAAAAAAAAAAAAATTAATATCATCTCTCTTATCACCTCTCTGAGCTCTCTAGGAAGGGCTGAGGCAGATCTCTTCTAATGGACTGATACAGATAGTAGACTATACATTTTCGGGGAGGGGGCGGATTCCCTTGTCTCCTCCTTATATAACCCCCGGGTCCCCTCAACTCCCCTTTTTATATGCCCATGATTCTAGAACCATAATAATATTTAACTTAAACATTCGAACGTGGTTATAGAAATGTTTTGGATATGCGGACACCAGATTTTTTCTATTTTAAATAAACACATAGCGGTTCCAGGGGTGTAACAAGAAGGGGCGAAGGCAGGTGTGAAAAAAAACACTTGATCTATCATAATAAAAACGAAAAGTTCTCTATAAAATTATTACAATATGTATTGTGTCATTAATTTTATAAAAAGAAAGTGAAAAGTGAAAGTCTATATGACCTAACATGCCGAAAAAACTAATAAAAAAAAACAAAAAAAAAAAAAAACACTTCTATTCATGACATTATCCGGGTGCCACCCATGCTACCCTAGTTACGCCAGTGACCCGTTCGGATTAAATTCATTCAAATGATTTTTTTACTTTCTCTTACCTATGTATATATGTAATATACTGTATATATAGAGAGAAAGTATTGGATTCATGTCAAAAATTCGATGATGAGATTTTGATGGATCTTCACGTTTTGAGGTCACCTGAATCCAAAAAGTGGTTTTCGCGACATGGTCTGTCTGTCTGTGTGTCTGTCTGTCTGTGAACAAAATATCTCAAGAACGAGAAGAGCTAGGAGGTTGAAATTATATATTTAAGTTAGGCACCCCCATGGGACGTGACACGAAGCTTTTGGACAAAATCGGCCAAAGAGTACTAGTACTTTACTGATGCACTTTTTCAGTTTTTTTCGATTTTCTCAAAATTCGCTCCAACGATTTTTTTTTAAATTCATATATCAACTATTTTTTAGTTGCTCTTTAAAATGTATATTCTCATTTTGTGATTGAAATCTTCTGAAGACCACTTTACTCTTGTTCTCCATAGAAAAGATAGGAGAAATGGTTGCCATGGTAACAAAATATAAACATTTTGCCATACTTATAAATTTTACATCTTGAAAATCGAATCTACCTTACTGTCGGAAACTAAATACATGTCGACACAAAAAATCTGGTGAGACAAGCACAGTACACAACTTTCGATTACCGAAGGTAAGAGAAAGTTGTGTGCTGTGCGCCAGTCACACCAGATTTTTTTCTTTAAATTTGGAAAATTCATTAACTCTCTAAAATCATTGTAATAATAATTAAGGAAAGCTTAATACTTTTTTTTCTAAGGGAAAAATAGTCCAAATTAAATGAAAAATAATAAAACACCAACTATTTATTTTTTTCTATTTCATCCAGAAAAACAACAAATTAAAAAAAAAAAAAAAATTACTATACTATAAAAACAAAACGCAATCCCTTTTCTCTCTCATTTTATATTTATTTAAAAGATAACTACTATTTCAACACTTTTTCTCTGGGGTAAAAAATTTCCCTACTGTTATCAGTGCCCCCGTAAATACCCATAGATTATCCGCCCTTTGGCCCTCGCCTTTCAAGTAAGAGAGATAGAGGGTAAATACAGGGATGGCACTAATCTCAACAGGTAAAAAAAAAAAATGAATTTCGTCCTAACAGTGCAAGCACTTTATTTCTATGATAATAAATTTATTTAAACATTATATTTTTTTATTTTTAAATGAAAGTAATATTTTATATGTGAAAAAAATTTATCATAAGTCTATTTGCATAGAGGAGAATGTTGAATAGCGTATATTAATGGGTTAAATAAATTTTTATTGGATTGGCTTGAGATCAGAACTCACAAGCTTTGGATTTTAAGTTTCATGACACTCATTAACATGAATGAAATAATTTTTTTTTTGCTTTAAGGATGGTGGTTTGGTATCGACCGAAATTAAATAATTTGAGAATATCCCAAAAAAATTTTTTTTTGCACAGTCTTCGGTAACTTAGACCAAAAAAAAAAACAAAAATTGTTTTTAATAAATAAACAAAACTTGTATTGTTAACAAACAAATGTAAATGTTAATAAAAATGGGGCTGGATGGCTTCTGCCGCAGCCGATAATAAAAAAAAAAAAAAAAAAAAAAAACAAGAAAGTTTTCTAATTTGATTTTCTTCTCTAAAGAAATCTACTTTTTTACTTTCTCTTACCTATGTATATATGTAATATATACCTGGTATATATAGAGAGAAAGTAGTGGATTCATGTCAAAAATTCGATGTCGAGATTTTGATGGATATACACGTTTTGAGGTCCCCTGAATCCAAAAAAGTGGTTTTCGCGACATGGTCTGCCTGTGTGTGTCTGTATCCAATTTAAAGCATGAAGGAATTGAGCCAGGAGGTTGAAATTTTGTATTTAAGTCAGGCACCCACCTGAGGCGTGAAAATAAGCTTTTTACCAAAATCAGCCAAAGAGTACTAGTACTTCTCTGTTGTACTTTTTCAGTTTTTTTCGATTTTCGCTCCAACAATTTTGATTAAAATAAAAAAATCAACTATTTTTTACATTCTCTTTAAAATGTATATTCTCAGTTTGACATTGAAATCTTCTGAAGACCACTTTACTCTTGTATAGGAAGGATAGGAGAAATGATTGCCATGGTAACAAAATATAAATATTTCTCATACTTATACATTTTACATTCTTGAATTCTAATATATGTCGACAATAAAAATCTGGTGTGACAAGCACAGAACACAACTTTCGATTACCGAAGATACGAGAAAGTTGTGTGCTGAGTGACAGTCACACCATATTTTTTTTAACATATTAATAAAATCTCTCCATTTTAATTATCTCATCATTTAAATAGTGATAATAGAAATATTTTAATTTAAAAAAAAAAAATGAATTGAACGAGCAGCAGCCATATTGAGCCTCACAATTTGTATTTAACCCCTGGAAGTAATCAATTGAATCGTTATTGTTTTTTGACCCCCTCTCCTTCCTCCTCGATGTGCTCTGTATGTGCTCAGACAACGATGATGGTAGTAATGGGTAATTGAATTTCTATCGACTCGCTTTTGCAATTATTGTCCCTAAATTTAAATGATATTACCCCATTAGGAGAATTTGTAATCTAGGTACATACATATTAAAAAAAAAAAATAAATGTTAAACGCAACACATTGGCAAAAAATTTCATTATGCTCATTTGTTGTTATTCCGACATCTCTAACATACTAATTTCCTTTTTTATAATAATTCCATAAAAATATACATGAATTTCTCTAATTCTTAACGTCACTGAGTGATTAATTTCTTTATAGTAGTCCGATGATTTTATTTAAGCCATTTGGATACTAAATGGTTTAAATAAGAATGCCTGGACCCCAAATACATATATATTCAAATAACGGTTATCGTTAAAAGTCTTAGATAGCCTCAGTTGCCGAAAAGACTGTGTGAATGTGTGCATGAGTGTGAGTGTTAAAAAAAAATTCTTTATTACAAAGAAAAACAAATAGAATAAATAAATATTTTTTTTTTTTTTCAAATTTAAAAGAGTTTTTTATTTTTGTAAAAATCCTTTTTGAATAATAAATCTTAATACCTCTTTTGAATGACAGATGAAATTTATTCAAAAACATCATCAAATTTTCTTTAATTAATCAAAAAGAACTTTTTGAAAGAAATTCCAATAAATATAAATAGAAAAGCAAGCAATTCAATATTATTAAATAATAAATCATCAGATGATGTTGATGATGATAGAACCAAATTAATTAAGCAACATCTCTCATACTTAAAAAGATTTAAAGTCAGCGAAATTGAGAAGATGAGAAAAGGCCGAGGAGGAAAAGATAAAATCAAAAGCATTTAAAGCCGATTAAATTCATTTAGAAAAGAGAAGATGTGTGACAGAATCAGAGAAAAGGCCTTTATGCTTAGATGGAATTAAATTTTTTTTAATTTAGATTTGTTTTCGGAATTAAATGCCAAGAACATAAGTAACAAAAATATCCCACATTGAAACAAGTTGGACAGGACATCAATGCTTATGCAGTCCGTTTAAAACGAAATTTAAGGTGCGCGTCTCGGGGTGCTAATTTTGGGACTTTCCAGCGGCCACAATTTTGAAGCTATCGACCTCAAATTTTTTTTAAATTAAAGCTATTTAAAATATCTACAACTTATAGAAGCCCTTTTTTTTGATTTTCAAAAAAAAATTTTTTTTTTAGATTAAGGTTGTTCGGACATTAAAGCACTTTGGTAGATTAAAAGCTAATTTTTTAATATGTTATTAATCACTATCAAATACGTATAAAATAAAATTTTGAAGCAGATCTGACACAGGGTTATCGTGTAATTAATTTTTAAAAAATTGAAATTTAACATGTAGCCTATGGGGAATAACGACGAAACGCACACATATCGAATTATATAGGCATCTGTGCAACTGATACAAAAACAAAAAAACTTACATTTTATTAATTCACTTCCGAGGAATATGTTAAAAATAAAATTAAAAGTTTCTGCCGACCGCTTTTAAAGATATTTTAAGGTTGTTCGGATAGTACATCGTAAGTCATAATAGAATCTAAATTTTTTTTTAAATAAAATTAAAAATTTGAATGCCAAAATTCCTTATTATAATTTAGTCGTGACCTATCATAGTTTATAATTGGATTAAGTTAATAATTTAATTACCAAAAATAATAAATGAATGACTTTCGACTTGAGTAGTTTTTCACGTAATATAGAACTGGCAACATTGCATTCATCAACTATCTATTTTAAATCTTAAACGCCTTAAATTTTATTTTATTTAATATATTACAATGTTTAATGCAAATCAGTTTAAACACAATGGACGATTTGCGAGAAAAATATTGTAAAATTGAAAAAAAATGTATCTGACATAGAGATAAGACACTTATGTTATGCGACGTTGCCAGGCTGGTCTGACTCTCGAGAATTCATTATTTTTAAATATTAGCGACTGTCATTTTGGAGAATTTTTTGACTTTCTTGTTAAAATATCTTTAAAAGCGGTCAGAAGAAACTTTTGATTTTATTTTTAACATATTCCTGGGAAGTGAATTAATAAAATGTAAGTTTTTTTGTTTTTGTATCATTTGCACAGATGCCTATATAATTCGATATGTGTGCGTTTCGTCGTTATTCCCCATAGGCTACATGTTAAATTTCAATTTTTTAAAAATTAATTACACGATAACCCTGTGTCAGATCTGCTTCAAAATTTTATTTTATACGTATTTGATAGTGATTAATAACATATTAAAAAATTAGCTTTAATCTACTCAGGTATGTCGAACAACCTTAACAAGAAAGTCAAAAAATTCTCCAAAATGACAGTCGCTAATATTTAAAAATAATGAATTCTCGAGAGTCAGACCAGCCTGGCAACGTCGCATAGCATAAGTGTCTTATCTCTATGTCAGATACATTTTTTTTTTCAATTTTACAATATTTTTTCTCGCAAATCGTCCATTGTGTTTAAACTGATTTGCATTAAACATTGTAATATATTAAATAAAATAAAATTTAAGGCGTTTAAGATTTAAAATAGATAGCTGATGAATGCAATGTTGCCAGATCTATATTACGTGAAATACTGCTCAAGTCGAAAGTCATTCATTTATTATTTTTGGTAATTAAATTATTAACTTAATCCAATTATAAACTATGATAGGTCACGACTAAATTATAATAAGGAATTTTGGCATTCAAATTTTTAATTTTATTTAAAAAAAAATTTAGATTCTATTATGACTTACGATGTACTATCCGAACAACCTTAATCGCATTAAATAAAAGATATTTAAAAAAAGGAGCTCTATAAGTTGTTGATAATTAAATTAGTAATCATTGTGTTAAAAAATAATTAATTTTTTGCCTTTAATTAGTTAGCTGGAAAGTCTAGAATGAAATGGATCAAGTTGCGTGTATTCTAATGGGGGAACACTAACGCCATCTGGTGCCGCATCGAGTCAATCGTGGTTTAACGGTTTTCCGAGACGCGCACCTTAAAATATATCTATTTTATTTATTGATTTTTCTTCCTCACAACAGGTTCCTCTTCTAACTGAGGAAGACCTGCGTCACAGCGGTCGAAACCTGTGCTGCGAGGAAGAAAAATCACTAACTAAAATAGATATATTTTAAATATATTTTTATTTTTAAACGGACTGCATAAGCATTGATGTCTCTCTTTCCTATATATGGACGTTATGCACGAAGGAACTAAGCGCCATTAACCTAAATCTGAGATAAAGGGCATTTCATTTGCACATTTGTAAACAAACTAATGGCAATGACTTTTTTTCTTGTTTTATACAAAAAATCCTCAAGAACTCCCTGGATTGGATTATTGAATCTCATCACGATAGTCCCCAGGCAACTCTTCGAGGAGACGGAGTTGCTGTGACATTCCGTCTTATAGAAGGGACGTAAAGAAGGTTCTCTCTCAGTGAATCATTCTTCAAAAAGAGTAGGCTGCATGCCGGTACTGAGGGACTCCCTCCTCAAACTAGGACATCCTTCCTAACATAGAAGAGGTTCGATAAAAGTACCGGGTGGAATCAGAAATAAGGATTAGTTCACTAGCTAGAAAAGAACGCTGGAGGAGGAGTTAGAGATAGAAAATAATGTAGCTACGGCCAAAGGCCGGTTGGGTGGGGTGTGAAATATATTTATGATTTAAACTTTCGGCCGTTGGTTCTCGTTGAAACATTTTGTAAATTAAAATTAAATATACAAATTACACACTAGGTTATCTGTTTCAAAGGTTTTATTAATTGAAAAATTAACACTTGATACGTATTTCGACAATTCCTTGTCATCATCAGAAGTAATTACATTCTAATATTATAGTATAGTAATAGTATTAGAATGTAATCACTTTTGATGATGACAAAGAATGGTCGAAATACGTATCAAGTGTTAATTTTTTAATTAATAAAACCTTTGAAACAAATAACCTAGTGTTTAATTTGTATATTTAATTTTAATTTTTAATGAAGTGTATGTCTTCGTACACTTAGCACCTCGGGCCATTAAACGGCGATCCCTGTAGGGAATTTCAAATAATAATAATAATTTAGTTGTTTCCGAATTCTCGTTTTATATTTATGTGGGGCCAATCATTTTTCTAAATTTAATTTAAGATTTATTAGTGCTCCAAAAAGACTCACCCTGATGACTTAGCGATCAGAGAATAGGACCATACATGGTATTAGATTAATTACTGATGACTTCCTCCTGTCTATTGATTAGTGGTGGACCCTTTAAGAAGAAGCCAAACCCACTCTCTCAGGTCATTTGTCATTCGATGATATCTGCTCAAGGGGACATATTCATCATTCATCACCGATTCCCGAATTTCATCCCTTCATTCGGATTCTCTGTTTTATTCGTTAATTAATGGCTGTCGAAAACAAAACGATCTCTACAATTCACCTTCTCTAATGGGATTATTCAAGAAGCGTTTTGTATGAATTATTATATAAATCATTCCTATTTTAACGCTAGCCAAGGAAGGACTCGGGCCAAAGCCAAGGAAAAATCGAATTCGGGGTGAGGAAGACAGAAGAAAGAGAGAGAGAGAAAAGGCACGCTGCTTGACGCAACTTTGACTGGGTCTTTTTAAGTCAGATTTATTTTATTTAAGCCATCTGGATACCAGATGGCTTAAATAAAAATGCCTGGACCCCTATATGTATATTTATATAATAACGGTTATCGTCTAAAGTCTTAAATGGCCTGAGTTGCCGAAAAGACTGTGTGAATGTGTGTGTGAGTGTGAGTGTGAATGAGAAAAAGTGTGAATGTTTAAAAAAAAAAAAAAAAAAAAAAGTCAGATTTAATCTTAGACTGTTTGTTCGATTTTGCATAAATCATAGATTATTTTCTAGAAATTGTCAAATCCCGACTGACTACTCGTTTGATCTTCTAAACTGGCACAAACCATTTATTGATATAATAGGATAATATCTTCAGATGATTTAAGCTTTCATGATTGTTTTTTTTTTTTTTTTTTGGTTATATAGATTTTAAAAAATATTTATTTTCCAAACAATCCAGACACATTTCGTTATACCAACTGGAGTTTATTTAGTATAAATAAATATTCATCGAACGGCCTGGGATCCTAACCTACAACCCTTGGCTTATCAATATTATAATAACTATTATAATAACCCTAGGTTATCAATTTTTTTTTTTTTAACGTGACAAAGTCTTACAATGCATTTATAGTGGCCGGGAAGGGAGGCATGCACGAAAAAGTTAGTGGCTTGAATAACTCCTGTCTTAAGAGGTTATCGAAAGTTGTGTTCTGTGCTTGTCACACCAGATTTTTTGTGTCGACATATTTTTATTTAACAAGACTGTGAGTGTTTTTTACTGATGAGGCCAAACATCCCATGGCCCCCGGGAATCGAACCCAGGATCTCCGCCTTTCCGGGGCATAGGCGTGCTCTCCATTGCACCAGGCCACCGGACCCTCGACCTGCATCAATAAAACTCACTTCCCCTTATATGCAGTTAGTCTTGCAAGTCACTAGCTAGTAACGAAAACGTGAAAAACTTTAAGTGAGTTTTATTGATGCAGGTCGTGGGTCCGGTAGCCTGGTGAAATGGATAGCACGCCTATGCCCCGGAAAGGCGGAGATCTTGGGTTCGATTCCCGGGAGCCATGGGATGTTTGGCCTCATGAGTAAAAAACACTCACAGTCTTGTTAAATATATCTATGACTAGTTAAGTTCGAATCGAGGTATTTTGAATACTATTATCTTATTCAAATATATAGATCTCGAAAAATATTTAGACATATTTTTAGTTTCCGACAGTACGGTACATTCGAATTTTAAGATGTAAAATTTATCAGCATGGAAAAATATTTAAATATTGTTACCATTTCTCCTAACTTTCCTATGAAGTGCAAGAGTAAAGTGGTCTTCAGAAGATTTCAATGGCAAAATGAGAATATACATTTTAAAGAGCATCTAAAAAATAATTGATTTTTGAATTTTAATCAAAATCGTTGGAGCGAATTTTGAGAAAATTGAAAAAAACTGAAAAAGTACATCAGTAAAGTATTAGTACTCTTGGTCGATTTTGTTTAAAAGCTTATTTTCACGGTCCAGGAGAGTAGAAAACTTAAATATAAAATTTCAACCTCCTAGTTCAATTCATTCAAGCTTAAAATTGAACACACACCCACATCAAAATCTCGACATCGAATTTTTGACATGAAACCACTACTTTCTCTCTCTCTCTCTATATATATGTATATTAACATATACATTTAGGTACGAGAAAGTAAAAGAATCGAATCAAAATGAATGCAAAAGGACATTTCACATTTTGCTGAAGGAAAATGAACAAAAATAATGATAGAAAATCGAGTCATTTACAAAAATGTTATTTTTTATAATTTCAACCCCCCCCCCCATTCCTCTTCAACTGTTAATGATTACAAATGTTTTTTATGATGGTTTAGAGACTAATGATTTTTTTATTTAATTTATAAACTCTCATCTCTCTAAAAATTACCAGACTATCATCATTTTAATTAATTGGACAAACAATCGTTTAACGAAATACCCGAAATCACTTAAAGCCTTTTAAGCGTATTCAAATTACATTCATTTCCGTCTCCAACGATCGAAATAAAATTCGGAAAATTGAATTATACCTGGTATTTATTAATGAAGATTAATTTATATATTATGCCCGAAAATATATAGCAGGCTCTCTCAACTATTTTAACCATTGAATGAGGATCTTCACTCCACTCTTAAATACCATCGAGAAATTTTGTATTTAACCGACTTTCTGCCTCCATTGAATAATAACACTTCTTTAACAAAATGTGAGGTCCGAGAACCCTTCAGAACCTCTCCTCTAAAAAAACCTGTCAATCATTTAAAAGTGAATTGGGATAAAAAGTTTATTTGATATTACTTAAAATTACCGCTCGACGAAATACTTAAGAAATATTCAGAGATTAAAAACACTAGGCCTGATGGGCATGGGCGTAACTAGTAGTGTCCTAAGGTGGGGGGCGATTCGACCCCCCAGAAGGTCCGTGCCTCCTCCCCTCCCAGAAGGCTCCCCTTCCCAAGAAAAATTGAGACAATATGAGGCCTTTCATGCCCCCCGAGCCCCAAATTTCCTAGTTACTCCCATGCTGATCGACCACTATATAATAAAATTATGTGAATCTGGTCTATCAAGGCTGATGTTTTAATCTCCTTAATACTTTAATTTTGATTATCTCCTCCCCGCAACCTTTTTTTCGGGGTCCCATTATTAAAGGGAATAATTTACAATACAATTTTTTTTTTTTAATGTATATTTCAATCGACGCAAGCAAACTTGTTTACAATTTGGAAACTCGCTCACTCCATTTTTTTTAGCACTCGCACTTTTTTCTCATTCACACTCACACACAGTCTTTTCGGCAACTCAGGCCATATAAGACATTTACGATATCCATTATTGATTAATATACATATATGGGGTCCAGGCATTCTTATTTAAGCCATTTGGTATCCAAATGGCTTAAATAAAATCATCTTGGGGTCCGAACCAGCGACTTTTGGTATGCGAGGTTAGCACGCTAACCCCTACACCAAACCCCGAAGGCACTCACTTCATTTAGATATTTACCAAGTGTTATGTATTGTTTAGAATTGTTTGTTATTTATACATTGCGTGTTAGGTGGTTTTATTTTTAAGTAATAGAATATTATTACCTGAGAAATAATGGCATTATTTTGAAGGCTCTATTCCTGGGAACTCAGAAGGGCCTACAAAACTTGCTGTCCCACCCAACCGCCCCTTCCCCGCATCACGGGGTTTGCGGGGGTGTACGTTACGCCACTGACATATACTTAGCATCTTGAAATGTATATATTCGCTGTGATTCATGCAAAGGGTTCATTGCAAAATCTCTCGATGGTGTATAAATAGAATTTAATAATCCTAAAATCGAAACGTAATTTATAACAAAATTTGAGACAAGATTAGATTTTTCAATATTTTCTAATCTTTTGCCTCTTTTTAGAGAGTTAAGAGAACAAAATTGGAATTAGTAAAATTTCAACTAATAATTGTTTTAAACAGAATTCAAAAATGGGATAATTCCATCTCCTCTCTCTCTACACTATAATTAACAAAATAATCTCTAAAGGTTAAATTTACTCAAGCTTAATGGCTTCCATTTGGTACTTTTAACAAGAAAGTTTTCAAATTAACAAAATCAAAATAAATAAAAAAAAGGGCGGTGGAGAGGGGGTGCGTTTTTCAATTAGAGAGCTTTTTACATCAAATATTTAACTCCCACTTTTTTTTTTTCTTGAATGTACTTTTCTCTTTTGACTTTTTAAACATATGAACAAACGTCTGTTTCTTTCTAATATATACAAAATGAGAGAGACAGGAGAGGAGGATTATTTCAACCAAATAATAAAAATTTTACTAATTTCTAGTTAGATTTTATTTTAAAAGAAGAGATCATAGATATGCGTAATTAAATAAATTATCTATAGCTTAACACATATTTGTATTAGGTTTCTCAAAAATGGGCTACTGTATATTATAAACAGTTGTTATGACACAAAAATTTAAATATCGGTATGGAGTGGCGCAACAAGAGGGGATTTTATGGTTAAACCCTCCCCCTTCCTCTCCAGGAGAGAGAATAGACGATCTCAGGCGTTCAGAGATTTTTGACTCAATTCAAACTGGTGTCCGTTAACTGTTGTTGAAACATTATATAACAATAAGGTAAAACTAATTAAAATAAATCAAAGACACAACGTTTCCATGTATTTATTAATATAAAATAAAAAAATCCTCGAAAAGAACTTAAGAAAACTACTAGAAGTCTTAAGCCGATTTTATTGAAATTTCTCGAGTCGCCTGCCACATTTAGCTTTAGTATAAAATTTGAGTATGTGGAGATTTTTTATTTGAGTTAACTCACATTTGTTGATATTTCACTGGAAATTCATTAAATGTATGGTTAAAAAATCTTTCTATTCTAAGAAGATCTCTTCCTGTTAAAATATCAAAATATTTACCTAAATTTCTTTGAAGAGATTTTATTGCTTTTAAATGCCCGTTTTTTGCTTTTCTTAAAATTACCATTAAAAGAGAGGATTTCCTTATTAGCTTGAATTCTAGTTTTTTTCGCAATAAATTGAAATTAATTTCAAGGGAAATATAAAAAAAATGTAGGTTAATGAGATAACTCAAAAACCAAAAATCTCTCGATACTCAAATTTTATACTTAAGCTTAGTACCCATCTCGTAGGCGTCTCGAGGGTTTTAAATAAAATCGGCCAAAGAGTACTAGTACTTTAATAATGTACTTTCTTGCCATTTGGATACCAAATGACTTAAATAAAAATTACTGAACCCCCAATAGATATTATCATCCTAAATAACGGTTAACGTAAAAGTCTTATATGGCCTAAATTTGCCGAAAATACTGCGTGCATGTGTGTGTGAATGGGAAAAAGTGTGAGTGTTTTTAACAATAAATAAAAAACTGTACTTTCTTATTTGTAGTTAACATATTCCATTATAAATGATTTCCGGCAGGTGTCTTAATCATCGGTACAAGTTCTCACTGATGTAGCTAGCATACTTTTTAGTTTGTTTGTTTGTTTTTGTTCAATTTTCTTGAATTATCTCTAACGATTTTGATTGAAATTCATAAATCAATTTTTAGATGCTTTTTAAAATGCATATTGACATTTGGCTCTCAAAATTGTTACATTTCATGCTAAGTTTTTTTACCTCTTCACCATCCATGGGAGAAAATAATTTTTTTCAAGTTTTAAAATGTACACAGAGAGATGGGTCAAACAACAGTTTTGTCATAAGAAAAATAATGAAAAAGATAATCCAATGATTCAACTAGTAACAGATATAAGTAGGATGGCAGCCAGGAAAGAAATCAGACAAAATTTAATCAATCTTTATCTAATTTACATTTCGATTGCCGACGTTTCGGACGTAATCGCCCTTCTTCAAGAGATCGATAGTTAATAAAATACAGATGGGCGTATTTTTGTTTATTAACAATATAAAAACATCTATTATCGATTGTTCACACGGAAGGGCGCCATTTGCGTCCGAAACGTCGACAATCGAAATAAAATTAAATAAAGGTTGATTAAATTTTTGTCTGATTTCTTCCTGGCTGCCATCCTACTCATATCTGTTAATAGTTCAGCCATCATCTCAATATTAACTATGAATTTT